>VZSV01000003.1:1828055-1849564 GCA_013398735.1 Nothocercus julius
GTTCGGTGCCGTGCGGTCCGGTCCGGTCCGTTCCGGTGCCGTGCGGTCCGTCCCGGCGCGCTGCGGCCCGCGGCGGTGCCGCCATGACGCTCGCCGTGTTCTTCGGGTGCACCTTCATCGCCTTCGGGCCCGCACTCGGCCTCTTCCTCTTCACCATCGCCCGCGACCCGCTGCGCATCATCATCCTCATCGCCGGGTCAGTCCCGCCCCGCACGGGGCCGCGCCGCCCGCCCCGCCGGCACCGCCACCCGTACCAGCCCGGGCACGGCAGTGTCACCGGTACTGGTACTGATACCAGTCGTGGTATTGGCGTGGGCCCAGCAGTGTCACTGGTACCGATACTGGGCATGGGTACCAGTCGTGGTACTGGCATGGGCACAGCAGTGTCGCTGGTACTGGTACCAGTCGTGGTACCAGCATGGGCACAGCAGTGTCACAGATACTGGTACTGGGCACGGGTACCAGTCGTGGTACCAGCATGGGCATGGCAGCGGTACTGATACCGGCACTGGTCCCAGTCCAGGCTCAGTCATGCACTGGCGGTGGGTCTGTGGGTACCAGTGCTGGTACCGATGCTGGCAGCACCAGCACGGCCCTGGAGCCGGTACCAGTGTGCGTGCAACAGGACTGATGTGGCTGGTACCATTACCAGGAGGGAAGCAGGCCCTGCGCTGGCACTGCGGCGGTGCTGGTGTCAGAGCGGTGCTGGCACCAGTCCTGGCACAGCAGGGCCCTGGTACCAGTGCAGGAGGAGGGCACGGCCAGCCCTGGGGCAGGGCATTGGCACCGGCACCGGTACAGCCCTGGTGCCAGTGTGAGTGTGTGCCCTGGGTACCGCCGGTACCGCACGCCGCATGTGCTGAGGAGCACCGGTACCACAGGACCGGCACCAGCAGTCATGGAGGGCACGGCCCGGTGCCAGTGCTGATGTAGCACCAGCACCGGTGCCACTGTGGCCGTGGCACAGCAAAGTGCCAGCACTGCTCCCGTGCGGGGACAGTGGCGGCGGTGGCAACGTCACCGGTGGCACCTGGGGGGCGGCAGGGCCCCTTTCTTGGCCCCTGCAGACCTCGCTGTGCCCCGGGCAGCTCTGGAGGCAGGGGACGAGGTGCCGGCCCGGGGCCCCCACGAGCCTCCTGCGTCGCCAAGCGCAGTGGTGTTGGGAGCCCTTGGCGCCCATACTCGGCCGCGGGGCAGTGCAGGCGACGGCGGCAGGGGATGGGGTTGGGGCTCCGGGCAGTGTCACGGCAGAGAGGGGCGGCTCTGGGCTGGGACCTGCCGCCCCTGGGGCCTGTGCCCGAAGCGCTGCCCTCGGGAATTTCTCGGGCGCTGTTTGGGTGTAGAGCGTGCCTTCCTGGAGCAGCCAGGGAAGAGGTTTTCTGCTCAGCTTAGACCCGCAGCAGGATGTGTTTATGGGAGCCTTTTGGTGCAGGACAGTGGAGCTGTCCCCGACACTCCTCGCCTGGGCTCTCCACGGATGGCCACGTGGTGATGTCTGCCCAGCTCCAGGCACTGTCTACACTGCTTGGACGCAGAAGGAGGCTCTTCTGCCCGAGGCAGGAATCATCTCCGTGGAGCACAGAGCAAATGCTCGGTGTTCAGCAGCCTCTCTGTCTCTCTTGCAGGGCTTTTTTCTGGCTCGTCTCACTGCTGCTCTCCTCCCTCATCTGGTTTATTGCTGTTAAAGCCAGTGACCCCAACGATGAACCATTGCAAAAGGGGCTCTTGATATTTGGGGTGATGTTTTCTGTGCTGCTGCAGGAGGCCTTCCGCTTTCTCTACTACAAACTCCTCAGGTAAGAGATGTGGCGTTGACCTGGCACGAGGAGGAAGCTCTCCTGTCATGCAGCAGGTCCCATCTCACTTTGGCAGGTCTGGAGGATGTTGGTGCTTCCTCAGGGCTGGTGTGTCCTTTGGAGCTCCGTGACTGTACCCAGAGAGGCAGCTTGAATTCACCGTGGGCCTCAGTGAGCCCCGGGCTGGCCGCAGGATCTGGGGATGCAGTGATATTGCTCTCGCCTTTTCCCTCTGCGCCCTGAGCTCTGCTCAGGGTCTCAGTCAGCATTTCTTATGAGACTGAGATTCTTACAGCTAAAACCTGTGTCTTAATTGAGGACAGGGAGGCTGTGACTGTTACGGAATATGTTACAGGATTTCTGTCCCGCGTTCCCAGCAGGCTGCTTTGACTAGATCCAAGAGCGTTCCCATAGTTTGGACAATGCCTGTGGGATGCCAGACAGAAAAACTTCTACTTTGCTGTGTGAATGAAGGAGGATTATGGATCTACCTCCCATGTTTACAAGTCTTGTTCTTTTCTTAGGGTTGTCTTTCCCTTTGCTCTGCCAGGAAGAGCCTGAAGGTGTTTTCAGGGCTGTGCCCTACCCGGGGTGCCTGTGTTGGCTGGCGCAGTGTCACGTTGTTTACCAGCCGGCGTCACGCCCCGCGTTCCCTCCCAGCAAAACGGCTCAGCCCTAGGGAGGTGGCAGCGGGTTGTGTAACTGCACTGTGTCAGTGTGCGACCCACGGCAGCGCCTGCCGCTCTCCGTGGTCCTCAGCCTTAGGTGTCACGTTCAGGATGCTTGGGTGACTCCTCTGTGGAGGGGTGGTGATAACATGGCCAGAGCGGTTTGTCCCGCTCTGAGCCTGAGAGACGTTAACCTTGGCAGTTCTGGGGGGACTCGAACAGTCCCTCGCCTTCGGGGCAGGGGCCGGGCTTCTTGGCTGGGATGAGCCTGTGTGGCCAGGAGTCAGGGCAGTGCCTGCAGTGCCCTGTGTCCCTGAGGCGGGGAGAGGGGCTTAGGCTGGGGTTTCCATGGGAATTTCTGCCCTGTCAGGCCCAGAGATACGAGCTGTTCTGCTAGGAATTGTTTTGCCACTTCCTAAAGTAGCAAAGGTGCTTTGCAGGTGTTGAGGCCAGCAGGACCTGATCCAGCAACCTGCACTTGCGTGTTAGCCTAGAGTCCCGCCCAGACCCTCCTGGGCCTGTCCTGTGTTTGTGTGTTGAGGCGCAGATGCCTCCCAAGGGACAAGGCTGTCCCCTTTGGGGCCAGCTCCTGAGCCAGGGCAGCCCTGCCAGCTGCCGGGCAGTTCATTCCCATCGGGAGCAGCCACTGCCATGTGCGCAGCACCCGGGCCAGCCCAGGGCAAAGTCTAGGCACAGCCTCAGGAAGGCTGCAGCTTCCAGGCACGGGAGAGGCTGCCCGGGCAATGCCACTGGATGTGCAGAGGGAGTCGCTGGGATCCCAGTGCTCCTGCCTCGCCAGGCAGTGTGGCGCAGGGAATAAGTGTGTAGGAAGGGCTGGGAGGAAAAGCAAGGCAGAGAAAGGCTGGCAACCTGGAGACAAGGGGCTTGGGAAAGGTCCGGAGTCGGGAAAGGTCCCAACCCTGGTAGGGGTGTCTCAGGAGCAGGGCTGGTTGTTGAGCCGGTGGCTGGTATGTGAGTCACACTGCTCGCCTCAGCGAGCACTGCTGAAGCCGGGAAGGCAGAGGGTAGCAGAGCGCCGTGGATTCCTCTCCAGAACATAAACCCGTGCCTTGCATTCCGCAGAAGTCCAGCCCCTGATAGGGCTGCTTTCTTCTTAAGGCTGAAGAGGCTTTGGGTGTTTCTCCCTACCTCCCAGAGTGAATGGAATTCACCAGGCCAGACTCCTGAGTCCCAGAGCAATTCCTATAGCTCTTTGAGCTCTTCTCCACACTCTCCTTATTTTTCCTACACTTCCAGAAATACCGATGCAAGGAGCGAGTGCGGTCTTTCGGGTGCGTCCACACCAGCACACCAGCCGCGGTGTCATGCAGGGATGCTGCCCATTTTGCTTTCCCCTACCCTTGGTCTATAGGGTTGGCCTGCATGCCACTCCCTGTGTGGAACATATTTGTATTTGCCTTCACTAATGTATATTTTCTGTGCACGAGGTTTGTCAGGGAGGTCCCACAGATCCTCTCTGTGGCGGTTTTTGTAGTCACTGCCACTTCAGCAAGGGGAACACACAGGAGTGCTTCTCCTGATGCCCTTGGTCGCCCTCCTTGCTGAGGTTTGTCAGCCCTGTCATAAATATTTATTGTCGTGTTCTAGTGATACGCAGAGTGCTGCTCAATCAGTCAGTTGCTGGGTCACTGAGCGCGATGTCAGGTGTCTGTCAGGGCCCCGGCAGTGTCACGGCTGCACCCTCCCTTTGGCAAGATTGCAAAGAGAGTGGCTAGAAGATAAAATCCTGGCTCGCTGCCCAGCTGCTCCATGGCACCCCAGCCATGCTGGGCCCCAACGTGCTCTCCCTCTGCAGGAAGGCTATCGAGGGGCTCGTGGCCCTCAGCGAGGATGGCTGCTCCCCGATTTCCATTCAGCAGATGGCATATGGTGAGTGGCGGGCTCGGCGCAGAGCCAGAGGTGGCCCCGCCGGGTGAACCTGGGCCGTAGGGCAGTGCTGGGCCTCTTGCTGGGAGGAAAGGGAGGGTTCTGGTGCCGAAAGAGGCTGGGGTTAGGGAGTCCCTGAGTGGCCCTGCGAGGCTGCGGGCGCCCGGGGCTCCGGGCCTGACCATGTCTCTGTCCTGGCAGTGGCTGGCGTGGGCTTCGGGCTCATGAGCGGTGCCTTCTCCATGATCAATCTCCTGGCAGACGCGCTGGGGCCTGGCACCGTGGGGATCTATGGGGACTCACAGCTCTACTTCCTGACCTCAGGTGAGTGACAGACCTGGCCCTTGTCCCACGCGTCCATCACCTCCGCTGCACCTGTCACAGAGATTGCACCCCATCCTCTGCCCTTTGTTCCGTGCTTTGCTATGCCTCCCCTTACCTTTCCTAGCCCCTACCTGCAACATCGTCCCGTGCCAAACCCTTCTCTGTGTGCCTGCTACCCTCCCTGCTCCTGGTCTCGTCCCTCTGCCCTCGGTGTGTGCCCAGCAGTGCCCCCGCTCCTCTCCCTGGCCTGGCTCCTCTCCACCCAGCCTAAGCCCGCAGGTCGGGGCAGGTGACTCTCCCCTGACTCCCCTCTGTGCCTGTCCCTGCAGCCTTTATGACCATGGTGCTGATTTTCCTTCACACCTTCTGGGGGATCCTCTTTTTCCACGGCTGTGAGAACCGGCGCTGGTGGGAGATCGTGGCCGTTGTTGTGATGCACCTTGCGGTTTCGGCATCGGTGAGTAGCAGGGACTGAGCAAAGGCCTGTGCCAGGCACCTGTCATCAGAGGTGGCTTTGGTGTGTGATGGTCCCCATGCCCAGGGAGGAACAGCCTTTGACACCAGCAATGGTTTGGGGAATCACATGGGACTAGCCCTTCACAAAGGCAAATGGCTAGAGCTGGTTTCTCGTGTCCCGGTGCTCCACCAGCTTGGCAAGGCCACGGGCTGTGATACTGTCCCGCTTGCCCGTCCCACCCAGCCCCTCACCAGAGCTGCTGCACGAGGAGGAAGAGAGAGAACAGGACACGATGGTGGCTGTCCCTGCCGATCAGGGCTTGGGAGATGCCTCTCCCGTCCACTCACCTCTTCCCTCTCCTGCCTGTCTCCCCCAGTCGTTCTGCAATCCCGTGTACGTGGGCAGCCTGGTGCCCTCCTACGTGCTGATGGCTGTCGCCGCCACCTGGGCCTACCTGCTCTCGGGGGGCTCTGCGCAGAACGTGCGTCGCTTCCTGCTCTGTAAGTCCTGCTCCGTAACGGGGTTTGGCAGCTGGCTGGGCTGGTCCCTTCTGGGGTGCCTGGGAGGAGCTGGGCCAGCGATGGGGGGCGGGGGGTTGCTTTGATCAGAGGCCAAAGTGAAGATGCCTTTGCTACCCCAGATACGTTAGGAAACTCTGTGGTTTGGGGCCTTGCAGGGGTGCCCCCTCCCACCATGCAAAAAGGTTGGAGTAAGAAGTTTGCCAAAGACTGTGCCCTCTCTTTGTCCCCATAGGTTTGCCGAGTGGAGCCAGCCCCCAGGCCAGATCCTGAGGCCCTGCAGGACATTCCTGTGCCCAGCCGCCCCCTGCCCTCCCCTCCGTTCCGTCAGCGAGAGCGGCCGCCACCTTCTCTGCAATATATTTTCTCCTGGAAGTGGGGAGAGCGGCCAGGCCCTGCGGGGCGGGCGCTGCACTGCCACGGCAGCGGGCACTGGGCGCCGCAGCCGACTCGCTCCTCTGCCCCTTGGGGAGCCCCCGCAGGACAGCTCCGCTCGGGGCACCCGGCTTTGCTGGCCCGGCCGCGTGGCACCTGCGGGCTGAGATCACCTGCCTGCAGAGGACACTTCCTGGGACTGCCCGAAGAAACCTGCTGCTTCTTTCCCCGCCACGGAAGCCCTGCTGCCCCCCGTGCCGGAGGGGGACGTCACTCCTCCTGCCCCACGCTGCGGTGCCGCCTGTCCCGCCCGTGCGGGGAGACGTGGCCCGGCGCTGGATGGTGGTAGCTGCAGTGCTAGGGCGGCGCAGGGCGCCAGTGGCAGCCGGCACAGGGGGCCGGAGGGAGCTAAAGTGACGTGGGGCGGGAGGAGGGTTGGGGCGGACGATGCCTGCGGTGCCCAGACGACACGGGGCCGGCTGGAGCGCGGCTGAGGGCTCAGGAGGACGAGTCACCCCACTGCGGGTGCCTGCGGGGGCAGCTCGGGAGACCATTCCAGTGGAGCGTTGCCCTCTGCCAGAGCTGCAGGGGGATTTCTCAGAGCAGCATCAGTGCCAAGGATGCGCTGCAGGACTGGGAAGCAGGAGCTGCCATGGGGCTCAGAGCTGGCACTGCAGCTTCGTCCGCAGTGGGCTTTTATACCAATAAAGAGACGTAGCGGACGTGCGTGGCCGCGGTGCTCTCTGTGGGCAGGGGCAGCAGCTCCCTGGCTGTGCCGGGCAGGTCTGCGAGGGGGAGAGGCGGTAGAGCCGCGGAGCAGCTGGTTCGTGTTGCTCTTGGCTGGGGAGCAGCATGGCACCCTCCAGGGCTGGGCGGGCTGAGCTGGAGGCTTTGGGATTCCTCAGAAAGGAGGCCCCAGGCTTTGAGGAGAGCTCTGTGGAGGCTCCAGCACACGCAGAGGGAGCACGAGGCCTGCCATCCTCCCTTCTGCATTTCTTCGGCCTTACCAATCCCTCGCTGTATTTTTCCATCACTTTATACAAATAAAAGGAGGAAGAAGGCCCCGAGGGATGAAGGGCAGGGCCAGGCACTGCCAGGAGCCCAGTGCTGCTTGCTGTGGACCTTTACCTGGGGCATGGAGGCTGCAGCTTTCTCTGCAGGTTTGAAAAAGAGGCCTAGGCTCCCTGTGCCACGGGGCCAGCTGGTCTGGCACCTTTTCCTCTCCCCCAGCCTGGAATAGCAGAGCGGGCCCTACATCATTCTTTTCTTTTTTTTTTAAATACATTTTTATCTTTTTATAACAAAAAAATACTTGCTGAGGCCAGGTGCTGCCCCAGGTGAGCAGTCTCTGTGCGGGGGCCCGGGCAGCAGAGCGGTGCTGCAGTGACAGCCCTGCCGAGGGCCGGGCAGGAGTGAGGGCTGGGGGGCCAGGGGGCCGGCGCCGCTGCAGCAGCGGCACGTGGCTCACACCGTGTTCTCGTCTGTGGTGGCGGCCGTGTAGATGACCTTGGATTTGGTCGGATTGTCCAGCCTGGAGGAGGAGGAAGGGAGGTAGGTTAGCGGGTGGGGTGGAACTTCCAAATAAGCACCACTAACCCGCTTCCTGTGAGACCAGCGCGCTCTGCCCACGCTCGTCCCCTGCTGTCCCCGGGCCACAGCAGAGATCCACGCATCCCTCTGCCCCTCGCCTGCAGCTTCCCCTGCATCCCATCACTCACCGTGTGTTCTGGTTGCGGTGCTTGTGGATGTAGAGCAGGAAGGCCAGTGCCGTGATGGCAAAGAGCACCCCGAAGAGCACGGCCAGCACGTCCCCTGCAAGCGCCGAGCGCAGGTACGTTACAGTGGGCACAGTCCCCTGCAGGACGGGCCGAGGGAGCCAGGGCCAGGCTGGGAAAGGCCGGGAGCCCATGGGCGGAGGGCAACGGGGACGCACAGCCAGCGGTGCCGGCGGGGTGCGCTTACCTGCCTGAAACGAGCTGCTGTGTTTTTCTGCGCCTAAAACAGAGATGTGAGAGAACAACTGTGAGACCCCACTGCACAGATGCTACGGGAGGCCTAGGACAGCTCAGCACCCCGCACTGTGGTTGCCTGCCCCTCCAGCTAAGCACACAGCTGGCAGGTTCCTCCTTTCCACGCAGATACCACCCCAAGGGCGCATGACGTACCCCCCTCCTCTGGCCAGCAGCCCGGGGCCCTCGCCTACCTGCTTCTGATGAGCTGGCACTACCTGAAAGAGACACAGCACAGTCAAGACGCTGCCTAAGGTGTTGGGGAGCATCAGCTCTGCAGGGCTAAATGTAGCATGGGCAAAGCAGGGCGGTCTGCAAAATCCGCCACCTTCCTGCAGCAGACAAGGCAGCGCTGCCCCTTCGCACCCCGAGCAGCTTGCAGCATCCTGCCCGGCCCCACGGCACCGGCAGAAGCATCGGGGAAGGAAAAAATAAGAAGAGCTGAACCACCACCTGCGGGGAAGCCGCACTGAGCGCAGACAAAAAGTGTCTCCCCGTGCCCCGCGCGTCGCCCTGCTGCTCTGTGCCTGGGAAGCTGCCGGTTGCGGAGCTGAGTGGCACCACAGCCTCCCAACCCCAGCAAGATCCCAGCAAGAGCAGCCAGCCCGGCGAGACGGCTCCCGGAGCCAGGAGAGGGGCGAGAAACCCTTTGCTCCCTGCACGAGCAGCAGGCCCATCACCAGTGCAGCGGTACCTGCGCACGGGGCCTGGCCGGGCCGTGCCCGTGTGGCACCCGGAGAGTATCCGCTATCTGTGACAAAACGATGGGACAAACTCAGGCTCGTCTCTTCACTGGCAGCAGCCCCCAAGGGAGAGACGGCAGCTGGCAGGGGCTGGCACGGCCACCCCCATGTCCCCACAGCCGTTTCCAGCAGGGCACCTGGTGCAGGGACGGCTCAGCGGGCTCACACTGCACCTGGGCCCTAAATGCTGGGTGGGGGCTGTGCCAGGCAAATATTTACCCGGCGCTCTATAGTTGCCTTTAAATGGCTGCATTATCACCCGTACACATGCGTAGCGCGCGCAGGGTGGCACTGCTTGTGGGCCAGCGGGAGCCGGCGGCTCGGCCACCGCCGTGACCTTGCGTCCTGCGGCGGAACGGGCCGGGGCCGCTTTGCTCCACGGCTGGTGACTCAGGAAAGATCAACAGGCACGGGGTGAAGGAGGCACAGGTGGCAGCGAAGCGGGATGTGGCTCCGAAGCCGAAGGAGTGCTTCGCCCCAGCATTCAATAAGTCCAGTGCACAGGGCAAAGGCACATTACAACGGCCAGTTATCAGAGCAGAAGTGGGAACAAATCTCAATCAGCCCCTGGCACACAAGGTGGGGGACCAAGTAATCTCATCCAGGACTACTGGGACACTGTCCTGGCACTTGCAACGACAAATCCGGAAGAAAGACTTGGATTTGTTAGGTTGTTTAATTTAAATCGCAAACAAAGAAAGAAAAAGCTGAGCTGGACAACTCCACCCCCTCCTCTAAGCTTCAGCAACTAAAGGCTTTAGAAAAGCTTCCATGAGAAAACCATAAAAGACCTGGAGGTAAATAGAAAATAATGATAAAATGTCTAGCAGGTTTACCAAAGATAGAGCATGCCAGCCTAACCTGATATCCTTCTTTGATAACTGATATTCTAGACAAAGTGAATGCAGTAGATTTTTATCTCTCCAGACTTCAGTGAAGCATTTGATGTGGTGCCACATGGGAAGCCGCTCGTGAGGCTGGAGAACACCCGGATTGAAAGCGGAGGGCTGGGAGAGAGCTGGCTGCGGGGAGCCGGGAGGTGGAACGGAGAGGGGAAGTGACACGCCAGCATGTGGTTACTTGAGGTTTTCCCCAAAGGCCTGGGGCCAATCTTGTGTTCTACTCCTGTTAGTCACCTTGACACAAGGTGTGGAAATAGTGATATTAACTACAAAACGCCACAGAACAAGAAAGGAACAGGATGTTGGACAGAAAAGCCTGAGTGACCTCCAAGTACAGAAACAGGCAGGATTTCAGTGATGCAGTGATAGTCACACCTGAGAACCAACAGGAATTTCTACAGAGCGACAAACGCATAGTTGGAAACCACCACCACAAGAAAGGCCTTTGCGGATGAACCAAGCACAAGGGGAACACTAAACTGAATTTATCTACTAGCTTTGGGGATCAACAAGCTCCAAGCACCTGGCTGCCTACAGGTTAGCTGTATGGCCTTACACTTACCTCATACCTCCTTCAGCCCTTGTCACTATTGCTCTGCATGACCAAGGACAAAAAAAAAAATACTCCCAGGTGCTGATCCTCCCCATGCAGCACAAGACAAGTGTCCCAAACAGGGGGTGGGACCTGTCTAAGTGCTGCTCTAAGTCTTCTGCTGGGCAGGGCAGCCCATGCAAACACTGCGTTTCCATAAGAGACGCAAAGCCTGGATTCCAGCTTCTCAACCTGTCCCTCCTGCACCTGTACCTGACAGGCAGAGCATGTCCCACACCCGTGCTCTCCTTACCGGGAGGCAGCTGCTTCACCGACGGGAGGGTGGTCTGGAAACTCGCCAGCACGCGTCGCCCGTGCAGCTTCTGAACCCCCCGGAAATTGTTCTGCAGGGGGCTGTCGTCGTCCCCTCTCAGGGTCGTCACCAGCTGGGAGATCTGGCAGGAGAGCGGTGTGAGCAGAGCAGAGCTCCTTGGGGAGCAGAGCCCCTGCCTGCTCCAGGGGCTGCTCCAGGGGCTGGGCAAGGGCCGGCTGGGAGCGCGGGGCCCTGACAGACCTGATCTTGCGAGAGCTGCATGGTCTGGTTGAAAACTGTCCACTTCACCGTCTGGTAGCAGCGAGGGGTGGTCAGAGAGCCGTTGTAACGGAAGTAGAGGTTCAGGTTGGCAGGCAGCAGGCCTGCGATGTTGAATCCAGGCACAAAGACCTCTTCATCTGCGAGAGGAAGACCAGAGTCAGGGCAGTGCAGTCCCTTGGACCAGGGCAGGGCATGCAACCCGGCTGGGAGGCCAGGCTATGTAGAAGAGCTCTGTCCCACCATGGGGCAAAACTGCGTCCAGGGCACAAAGCCTTGGACAAGAGCAGCACCACAGCATGGGGTCCCTGGAACACAGCTGACCTGGGACATCTCTCAAGCCCAGCCTTGCACCACATTTCCCAGGGAACCAGCTACCTGGCTGAAACACGGTTGAGCCAGGAGCAGGTAACTTGCCCTGGAGTCAGGAGAAAGCACGTGCAAGCGCTGCAGCGGGCACCTTGCAAAGCTGCTTCTGCACAGGCTGTGCAATGCTCCCCTTCCCTACCCAGCTGCTGCACCCCAGGACAAGAACTAGGTGGGACAGGGCCTTACCGTCTCCTTCGATTTTGTACAGATGCTCAAGTATCTGTCGATAGTACGGATTCTCCCTGGGCCCAACCTGCAATGCAGAGCCCCCACAGAAGTGAAGAACACAGAGACCAAAGTGGGACAGGCAGCCGATGGCAGTGCCAGCAGGGAGTAATTGCTCCCAGCATGGGCCACCCTGCTCCAGCCTGCCCCGTTCTTGCCATCAGGGCCACCCTGCTCTTAATTTATTTCTCCCCAGGCACTTTTGTACCTTTGCCCATCCTCAGAGCTGTGGCCAACTCTGCCCACCCACGTCCTGCTCCCTCCTCCCCTCCTGCCCAGGCTGAGCTATCGGCCTCACCTCCAGGAAGGCTCCCAGCACTGCCAGCCCATCGGGGTGGACCATGGCCTCCTTGAAGCTGTCATACTTGGTGTTGTAGTGGACCACGTGGATCTGGAAGGCAAAGGTGCAAGCCCCGATGCAGCGCAGGCACCTCCAGGCAGCGCCCGCAGCCACAGGGCTCCATATGGCCATCCTGTCATAGCAAGGGTGGCAGAGCCACGAACCCGTGCTAAGCACCCCCAGCATGACCAAACATGCTGGTGGGGCCAGGAAAATGTGCTGACGAGAGTGAAGGGTTCCCACTGCATCCTCCCTGGTCACAGCCAGCAAACCAGCACTGAGGAAAGGGGACTTACTTATTGCAGAGCTGGGTTTGGTTTGAGGACAAGTGCTGGAGAAGGAGGGACAAAAACAGACAGGAACCAGCAGAGAAGGAAAACAGTTTGTGTACAGAGTAAGCAGCCCCTGCAGCAGGCTGGCTGCCCCTGGGCAGGGGTCACTGCAGCTCCTGCTCCACCAGCGCAGGACCGAGCTGCAGTGCAGGGGAACAGGCTCAACCGCCCGAGGGAGAATCTGCCTCGCCTTGGGGCGAGCCAGGCGGATTTGCGTCCTCTCCAGCACGACCATCCCCTCCCGCTCACCCCGAGCCTGCTGCAGGCCAGCTCCGCCCCAGCCCACCACGGGCAGAGGGTCCTTGGGCACTGCCTGCGCGCTGCAGGCTGCGTCTCGGAGCTGCCTCTCCCTCGAGGCGCTGCCAGGGCTCTCCTACGCTAAGCTCTGCCTGCACAGAGGCGAGCAGGGAGCCTCACCGCAAGCCTACAGCGTTCACGCGGCGGCAGGCAGGGCCGCCGGACAGCACCCCCCGCACGCGGATGCCGGCAGAGGGGCGGCGGGGAGGAACGGGCGCTCCTTACCTCCGCGGGGAAGCGGTGGTTATCGACGGTGTGCTCTGAGCCGGGTCCCGACGGAGAGCCCCAGTGCAGGTGCAGCTGCACGGCCTTGTACTGCTGCGCATAGCCCCCCGTGACGGCCAGCAGCTCGGGCAGCTCAAGGACAACTGCAGGGGCAGACGGAAGAGGCTGGTCAGGAAAATGCAAAGCTTGATCCCTCGCACGGGTGAACAGAGGGGACAGCTCATGGGAAGGAGTCACCTTGGGTTTGTGCAAAATGGTCACAACAAACAAACTTCCTTTCAATCTTTAATGAGGCTACAGTGGGCACTGCTGTGCCAGTGTAGCAGGCTGCAACTTTCGGCTTCAGGTTGTAGGGCACCTTGGTTATAAAATAAACACAGCCTCAAAAGTAGCTGCCGTGAAACTGCTGAAGAATCCTCTGCAGAATCTCCCAGGGGTCAGTTCTAAGCCAGATGTTACCCAATAACTTATTCAGTAAGCAAGAATAAGGAGACTGTGGGCAAAACTCATGGAGAAAGATATTGGCAGAGTGTTAAACACTTATGAGAGCAGTGTTAAACACTTATGAGAGCAGAGGAGTCGTGAAGAGAGCTGCATCACTTGGCGAGCTGGGACCATTCAAATGAAGTGGCCCGTGTGTGTATGACGAGCACTAAAACTGATATCACAGGAGCGTTGCTCTATTGCTATCATTGTCATCATGCCTGTATAGATACCATAAACATATACTTTTATTTGCCTTTACTTTTACCTGACTCCAGTCATGACCAAGTCCTGGCTAGCAAGTCAGTTCTCAAGTAGCCATGTGGCAAATGCTGAAGCTGGGTTATTGGGACCTGCTACAAAACATCAGCAACATCTCTGGACACCAAGGAAGTCTGTCGTATCCTTTTAAGCACCTCTTCTTAAAAATCAATCCTTTTCTTTCCTCCATACTTATAGGTGAAATGTCTCTTGGTCACATCACTGAGCTAGACTGGAGATTCGGCATTAAGAGCATAATATGGTCATGACGAATCATTTGTCCCCTCCTGTGTTCCCTGCCACTGGGCTCAAAGATCCAAAACTCAAATACAGGAAGGGAGAAATTGCTCCCTCTCTGGAAGCTTATCTGTTTTACATTTCTTTTGTGTATCTTAACTGGTGCATTCCTTCTATTATTTATGTGAGTCATTCCCATTTCAGAACTTTATACATTGTATAGTATAAGGAGGATTAACTATACAAATATTTTAGTAGATGTTTAACATTTTAGTTACTTCTGGATTTTCATAATGATCACAAAAGATTGACAGTTGCCATAATAAAAAAAAGGCATCTTATAAGCACACGGGAAATTACTTTTCCCCCTTCTGGAAGTGCTATGATTGCCCTTCTGAACACCCAGCAACTCCAGATGCCAGGGTGTCCAAAATAGCAACAACCGAGCACAAGCAGTTTAACTATGCAGGCACGCTAGGGCAGGAGGCATTGCAAGGCTCTGCGCACGCAACGTGGGGCTGATCTGACCATGCACTGCAAGTCCAAGCAACGTGGGGCTGATCTGACCAAGCACAGCAAGCGCAAGCAATGTGGGGCTGATCTGACCAAGCACAGCAAGTCCAAGCAACGTGGGGCTGATCTGACCAAGCACAGCAAGTCCAACTTCTTGAACTTGTTGTATGCGCAGACCAGCTCCATCTGCCTCGCTAGCTACTAAGGCAAGCAGGAGTCTTATGACACCAGAGAACTTCTAAGTCTGGTCTCTGCCCCCTTTCCTCAGCTTGGGACCCAGGAGACATCAGCACACGAGACACTCGACGAGCTCCCACAAGGACAAAGTGACAAACGGGGCCACCGTTGCCAGGTGCACAACCGTGGGGTGGTGAGCAGCAGGGAGGCAGGGTTATCTCTGCGTCCAGCAGCGTGAGACCCACACTAAAATCCTGCGAATGACTTGCATCCGCACATTCCAAAAAAGTCCTAGAAGTGGAGAAGTGAAATAAAAGACCCATAAAAATGCCTCAGGCTCCTGAGATAACATCCTGAAACACAGCTTAAGGAACCTGACCAATATCGTGTCCTAAAAGGCTGAGAGGTAAATACCTTAATGGCAAAATTGTATCAGGACCCAGGGAGTCCTTTAACAGTGAAATGCAGGAGAGGAACTAATGGCTGCAAACTTGTATCAGAAGTGCTACGGTCTTTTTTTTTTTTTTTTGAAACCAAGAAATGCGGATTACAGTAAATTCCTGGAGGAAACTCCCAGAGGCAGTGGTGAGTTCTCCATCTCCTGGTTTCTCCACTCCAGCTGTGGAAGCACTGAGACCTTATGGGCCAGACAGCCTAATGCTGCCCTTTCAGCCTTGAAGATGACATGAGTGAAGCCTACAGGACGGTGTCCTCACCAGAAACCCGGCGGGAAGAGCTTCAGACAGGGCCAGCCCTGCCGGCAGAGGCCGCAAGCAACGTCTTGGCCTCGGCGAGGCCACCCCGTGTCACATCCCTTCGGCTGCCCACCTGTGTGCCCGTTGTTTTTCAGCTTGAGCATCTCCTTGGAGGACAGGCTGTAGCCAGCGAGCTGGATTGGCCGCAGCTGGGGGCTGAAGACGCTCTCGGCCGTGTCGATGTTGATGGGCGACTGCATCGCGCCGCCGCAGTCCGGGTAGTGCGAGTCCCACTCGTGCAGCTCTGGGGCGGGAGGGAGCACGTGAGACCACGGGGTGTGCGGGAAAAGAGGGTGCAGGCCAGGGAATACATCCCGCGGCGGCTTAGCGGGCGGCGCGGCAGCGCGCACGGGAGCAGCTCCGCGCGGCTGTATTAGGACAGGCCTCCGAGCACGCGGAGCTGCCAGGAAAGTCTATTTTAGGGGTGTTTGGGAAGAGCGTGAGAAGATCACTTAAGCAGGGGCCTTGGCAGGCGCCGGAGCTGCCGCTGGCGCCTCTGAGCGCCCGGCCCTGCCGCCTCGCCTGCCCCATGGCGGGACGCCGGGGGCTGCGGCGATGTGGGCCGGGGCGCCGCGACAGGGCCGCGCGGGACAGGCTGGGAGAGCGGCGCTGCAGGCGCCGTCCCTGCGGCACCCAGGGCCTGGGGAAGCCCTCAGCAGCAGCGCTGCTTCCCGGTCCAACAGGAGCTCCCGTGTCCCCCCCGGGTCCCGGGCACCGCGGAACCCGCTGGGGTCAGGCGGGAGGGAAAGGCGAGGGCAGAGCGCGCACGGGAGCCCGGCAATCATTAACTGCAGCTGCCGAAGTCCCGGCCTCTAGGGTGGCAGCGAAAAGCAGGAGTAACTGCAGCTATTTACCTTTATAGCTCCAGTGATCCCGGCCAAGACCTTGAAAAGGAAAAGGAAAAAAGGGAGCGTAAGTGGCAGGGAAGGCTGGCAGCACACGCGCCACTGCGGGCAGCGTCCCAGTGCCCGGATGCTCCCGGCAGGCTCCGTTTCCTGCCGAAGGGGACAAGGTCCCCAGGGCAAGGCCAGGTCTCCTGCACGCGTCAGGCAGAGGGAAAACTGAGGCTTGGCCATTTGTTATCATCGTTATGACGGTAAAAATTACAGATAGCGGCTTCCGTCATCGGGAAACCGTGTAAACGCTCTTGCGGCTACCCTAGAGCAGCCGCAAGCTCATGCTGTCCCAAGAAAAAGCATCCAGCAAGGCAGGTCTGCAGCTTTGCTCTTCAGGAAAGCACCAAAGCCACGTCTCACTTACCAGCGAGTGCCGCTAGCGGCTCGTGCAGACTCCGAGCGGGAGAAGCGACGCCCTGAACCCCTTCCCGAGGGCTCCGGCGCAGCTCAGCCCTGACACTACTGCTGGCTCTGGACAGCTGCTGCTATTAATAGGAGTGGATTCCAGCTCACGGGTGAGAAAGGAAGAGGCCCATTTTCCCAGGCCTAGAAGGTCCGGCACAGGCCCCAGACGCAGCGGGATCTTGCCCTCCTCTCTCCAGCGGGAATCTAGGCATGCACCAAAGATGCTGCGGCCAACCCATCCAGCTGGCCCAAGGGCCTAGGTCTGCCTCCCACCAGGACGGAGCAGAACAAGGCCCTGTGCTAGTGCAAGCGCTGCCGGTGAGACTTTGGCCCGGCTGCTGTTCCACAGAGGGCACGGCGCGGTGGATTGGGCATGGAAGGATGGGAACGGCCCTGGGGATCTCTCCTGCATTGCTGGGGCTCATCTCGGCAGCACCTCCGCGCCCAGGAGCTCTGTGCTCGGAACTCGCTCAGCCTGGCACCGTGCACGTACGCCAAGGGGCAGCAAGCGAAGGGCACGGCAAGCCGGGACAGGCTCCCCACGCAGTCCTCGCTCTCCCATCCCTCCTGGCACCGTTTGCAGGAGGAGAACGCAGCCTGCACGCAGGAGCCCAGCGTCCCTGCTCTGCCAGACGTTTGCTCTGGCTGGGGCTCCCAACATACCTTCTCCAGGAGGAAAAAACACTCCGAGTCCTTCCCTGGAAGCCAGGGCTAAGAGCACCCAGCAAAAACGCAAGGGAGAGGCATCCTGCAGAGGGGAAGATCGCCCTTGCTCCGTGCATGGAAGCAGTGGGGGCTCTGCAGCCAGGCAGCACGAGCTCCCTTCCCACCCTGGCGTGGAGCGCCCGGCAAGAAGCCGTGGCCAGAGCGACGGGAAAGGTCAGAGCAGGTTGCGATTGTCCAGGCAGCCTCTTGGAGTGGCTGGGGAGGAGGGCGGCAGCTCCGCCAGTCCCTGCAAAGGCAGCTGCTGCTGGAGGGAGGGTAGAGAGGAGAGAAAAGGCCTGCAAGGATGCTCCAGTCACAGATGGGACTAGGATCCTCAGGAGGTGCCCTGGCAGCCTTCCCCACTGGCAGCATGGGGGCATCCCGGAAGGGCAGCGAGCTCAGGGGAGGCCCAGGAACGGCGGTGACACAGAAGCCCTTGGTCGGCACGCGCTGCCCTGGCTCACAGCACATGCCTGGACTGGCATGCGCGGCCCCGGCACCCCTTTCTGCTCAGCTCCAGGGGCTCTGCCTCCCCTGCAAGTGACTCAAAGCTCAGACGGTAGATGGGGCGATAACAGGGCGCTGGCGCCTCCTGCTCTGCCAGCCTCACCACCCATCCCAGCCTCCGTTTCTGCTAATACCCTCCAGGCTGCAGCTGCACCCAGGAGCCCAATGAATCCCGATTTGGCTGCAGTGGATTCTCCTGGGGGGTCTTCGAGCCCCTAGGGCAAAAAGCAGCCTGGAGTACTCATGGGTACACTGAAGCCAGCTGGATTTGTTTCCCTGATCCCACAGCTTTGGGCACAGCAGGAGCAGCAGCCAGGCCACCCATGGCAGCGCCCCGTAGCCCCATGTGCCTCCACCTGAGCCCCCTTGGCCCAAGCGCTGCCAGGAGGCGTCGTGGCCGACGCCGTCTCGCATCGTCTGGCCCCAGCACGCTGCAATACTCCGCTCCCTTCCACGCGGGGGCAATGCCAACCTCGCTGCGCTGGGCACCGTGAACATTAACCCAGTGCCCTACCCCAACGCCTGTTTGCACAATTGCAGCCTGGCTCTCGCCTGCACCAGCCGAGCGCAGCCTGCCAAGCACCCATCCTCCTCCTCCTCGTTGCCGAACCGCTGCCGCTTCCCGCAACGGCAGAGGCTGCGCTTGAGCAGCGGGCGATGCAGCCCTGCTCCCCCTGCCCTACCTGGCAGCGCTGGCACCCGGACAGGAGCTCTCAAGCATTCCCCAAAACCTGGGGAAAACCCCAGACGCTGCCTCGGGCTTGGAAGGGCGCGCTGGAAGGCGTGGGGCAAGGAGAGGACACATGGGGGGCCCAGGGAGGGCACAAAGAGCCCCACAGAGCTCGACGGCTCCGCAGGGGCTCAGTGCAGCTCAACACTAAGCGCCTTTCCTCGAGGGCAAGATGATTCCCAGCCCGAGATCCAGATGAGTTTTCCCACTTCACTCTCCTTGCGCATTCCCCTGCTTTGCTGGCTCTCCCTCTCTGCCCTCCCATTCCTGGGATCCACACTGCAGCCAGCAGTTCCCTTCCCTCCGTGCCACCCGGCACCATCCCGCAAGGCTTTCCTGCGGAGCCATTACCAGCGCGCCGCTCGGCATGTCCCGCTGCCGGGAGGAAGCGGGGTGGGAGAAGGGATTTTTGGCAGGGGAGGTGCCAGTACGGCAGAGAGCCAATGCCGTGCGGGAAAGCAGCTCGTTGCTCCGAGGCACCGCAGAGGAGAGGAGATGTCACCATCCCTAACACAAGGATGTGGGGATGGACCTAGTAGAGGGCATCACCTGCACAGAGCCGGAGGGGCCCCCTCAGCAGAACCCTTCAAAGTGGGGGGGTCTGCCCTTTCCATCTGCTTTTCCCAGAGCAGCAGACACGCAGCTGAAGCTGCAGCAGGACAGCCCTCTAACACAGGGCAGTGACCACGTGTCGCTTGCACCGTGGATGCCATCCGATAGCTCCTCCTGGCCTGGAGCTCCCACAAAGAAACACAAGGGCTTGTACATGGCAGGCAGGACAACGGGCTCACTTCTGGCTCCGACGTCCCGCTCCCTCACCCCAGGCACACGATATCCCTGTGCTCAGCCACAGGGGACACCAGCATCCTGCCAGACTCTCCTGTCTGTACTGGCTCTCTGGACGGATCCTGGTGTGGCAGCCAGGACCCGGTGGGATGAGGATGGTTCACATAGTGATGCGGGGGCAAACCTTGCAGTGCTCCTGGGGAAGGAGACAGGCTGGGGCGGCTGCGAGAGCTCGCAGCCCTGAGAAGAGGGCTTCGTCTCCGATGCCTAAGGGCCCAGTCAGAACCAGGAGACACAGAGATGCACCAAGAGCCTCGAATCGGGAACTAGCCACAGATCTCAGCCTACAAAACACGTCTCCTGCAAAAGCAATGACCTGGAATGATTCCAAGATACACCAAGATACACAGGCTGTGCCGTGGCTCTCCCGCTGCCCGACACACCAGCTGCGGGCAGGTGCCCAGGTCAGGGCGCTGCAAGCTCGAAGCTGGCACGGGGCCTGGGCAATGGGCACCAACCACTGGACACGCTGCCGGGGATCCCCACGAAGGGCCTCTCCCCAGCAACACAGCTCCAGGGTGCCAGGCCCTTCTGCACAAGCACAGCCCCGGTGTCCCTGTGCAGACACCCTGCACATGCCCTCTGCTCCCCAGACGCAGCTCCAGGCGCTGGCTGTGCGGGCACTGATCCCTCCCAAGCCTGGCTGCATTAAAGCGCTTTTGTGTTTACAAACTCTGACCCATTGCAGGCCTTTGGGATCAGCCTTTAATCCGCCCCAGGGACCTCAGGCCACTGCAGGGACTGTTCTTTGCGCTCCTGGAGGAGGACGGAGTGCACGGGACCTGGTCCGGCTCCCCTCGGAGACCACTCGGGTACGGGAAGGCGCAGGGCAGGTGCTGCAGCACAGTGCGCTCCTGTGCCCTGCAAACCCGAGCGCTCCCATGTCAGCAAGTGCCAGGGTGAAGAGGAAATGGCAGCAGCTCATTGTGGTGCATAGGGCATCCGAGGAACAGGGAGGAAAATGGGGAAAGCCCAGGGGATGGCCCTTGGTTTGGGTTGTGAAGACAGAGAATGAGGCAAGTAAGTGGGTACAGCAAGAGAAATGGGCTCAAGTGGAGTAAAGTGGGAAGAAACAGAGAACAGGACAGGCCTGAACAGAGGGAATAGAAGAAAGAGGCTGCAGTAGGCAAGGAACTACTGCTTCCCAAAGATATCTGTATCATGGGATCCCTGGGTAAGCAAGAGACTTGAAGGACCCCCTTCCACACCTCCGAGGGCTGGGCAACCTGGGAAGGCCCCTGCAGCAGCCCTGGGCTTCTGCAGGGTGTCCAGGCTCCGGAGGAGGCAGAGAGGGAGGGAACCAGCACCTTGCCTCGCTGCAACGCTGAGACACCGGGCGGGCAGAGCTGCTGCCCTCACGGGTCCCAGCCAAAACCAGCGCCTCCAGGAGGGCACAGCCTGGACTTCCAGCCGCCACATTGCACAGGCCAGGCTGTCCGCTCCTCACTAGTGAGCTACGCAGGCACTTCCCTGCTGCCTCCAGCTGCGTCCCCGTCCCACAGCAAACCCCACGGCATTGCCAGCCGCTGGCACGCTGCGCCCAGCCCCCCGCCACCCATCGTGGCCGCACGGACCATCCGCATCCCTGCGCGGGCAGCTCCGGTGAGGAACGTGGCTCATTGTAATAACAAACGCAGCTCCTGGCACCGAACAATCGCCAGCTCCGGATTGCGCGGCAGCTGCCCCTGTGCAGGTCAAGGCAACTCCTTAGCAGAGGCATAACCGAGGACACACTCTGCCCGGGAAACACAAAGCGCCAGCGGAGCCGGTCCCAGGACCCACGGCGGGAGCGTGCTCGTGGCAGAGGCGTCCCCGCAGCGCAAACGCACGGCGTGTCCCCAAGCCCCAGCCAGACCCTGGCAGCACCACAGCCCCCGGGGCACAAAGGGACGCAGGAGCCAAGGGCTCCCCTGCAAATGGCCACTCCAAAATCAGAGAGCCACCGCCAGCTGCAGGATGGCTCCAGGGGGTGGATTAGAGCCCCCAAGAACTGGTGTCCGTCTCCGAAGGGGGAGATGATATGGGGCAGATGGCATCCCCCCACAGACGGGCACCCCATCACGGCGGGGGGGACAATGCTGCGGGTCCCGTCATCAACCACGCTGCTCGAGCTGCAAGCCCCCGACCTGCCGGGAAATGGAGTTAGCGGGACAAAAGGAAAAAAAAAAGAAAAAGAAAAAGAAAAAGAAAAAAAAAAGGAAGAAATAAAATAGAAAGTTGTGCATATATACACATATACACGTATGTATAAAACTTATGGGCAGACTTAACTTTCCACGTAAAGCGGGAGCCCCGCGCGGGGAGGGGGCGCCGCGCCGCGGGCTGGCGGGAGCGGGACAAAGAGGGGCAGCGCGGGCAGGGGAGGCAGCCCGGGGGGCCGGCAGGACCCCCGGCCCGGCCGGG
>VZSV01000003.1:1850229-1861205 GCA_013398735.1 Nothocercus julius
GCGCTGAGGGGCGCCCTGCGCTGTGCGAGCCGCCCGGCGCCCGTGGCCCCTCGCGTGTGGGGCACGGGACCCCCCGGGTGTCTGGGATCCCCCTGGCCGTGGGGTGAGGGACCCCCTTGGTGCCACCCTCGGTGTCCCCTCGGTGCGCCCCAGGGAATAGCGATGCGGGTTGTGTCTTCTCCCTGCGGGCCTGCAGCCCCCAGCGGCCGTCCTGCCGAGCCCCTGCTGCTCCGTGGCAGAAGGTTGGGCGCCCTGCTGCCTGCCGCGCGTGTCCGTGCTGCTGTCCTCATGGAGGGTAATAACAAAGCAAAGCTCCTGGGGGGCTCGAGGGGGCATGAACGGCGCTGTGGGGCTGGGCAGGTGAAAAGCAGACTGGTCCGTGTTGGTAAAGGCAAGGTAGGGCACGCGTGGTGGAAGTGAGGATGTGCTGCATGGGCATGGACTTGGGATTAGCTGTTTGCACTCACAGAAGAGATCAAAGTCATTGAGGGGATGTCAGATAACTTCTCCCAGAAGAAAAAGTAAAGTAAACATCAGGAATTGTGAATAAAGGAACAGAAAGCAAAACAAAAACCTGTCCCACTGTCTTATGAATCTGATGAGACCTCGTCACGGGTTTTGCCTGCAGTTCTGTGTCTCCCGTCACCAAAGGGGAGGAATTAGAAACAGCCCCCCGAGGGCCTTGGGGGTCAGACCGGTTTCCATTCAAGGCAAGGTGAAGGCGCGCGCGACTGCGCAGCCGGCAAGGAGGTGCCCCCGGCCGCAGCGTCCTTAGCACGGGAAGGGTGAATAAGGAGCGAGCATCTGCTTGCTCTCCGGACCGCAGACTTAGCAGCACCAGCCTCTGAGAGCACCAAGCAGAAGCTGTGACACTAACCAGAGAAAGCAGCTTCCATGCGCTGCTCAGGGCGCTGGGGGAACTCCTTGCCGCAGGATGTTTTGGCTCCCGGAGATCAAACGTGCACGTGTGCATAAAGCAGACCTTCAAAAAGGGATCGCGCTGGTTCGTGGTCGCCTTGCTCCTCACGTGCCACATCTGTGCCGTGACCTCAGGGGCCCTGCAGCACTGCTAAGCCCAGCGCCTCCCCTCCTGGCACCTTCCCTTACGAACGTGCTCAGGGAGCCCCTGTGAGCACAGTCCCCATGCCCAGCCTTGTCACCACTGTCACTGCCGCAGGGCTCAAGACCTGTCCGTGGCATAGAGGAGCTCTGGCTGGGCCTGGGTGTAGGTTTTGTGCCTAGCAGAGGGACCCCCTTCCTGAAAAGCTGACAGGTAGGAACAGCAGCCGCTGAGCTGATGCTCTGCGACCTGGCTATCGCCGTGGGCTTGCGCCCTCCACGGCGTGTTCACTGGCCGCTCATCTCTCCAGGCAGCCCTGTCACCTGAGATGACCTGCAGGTAGGATCCTCGCACTCCCAAATCACAGATTTTACCCTGATTCGCCTTGTTCCTACCAACAAGAGATAAGCAGATAAGCATAATCATCAAATAGGAAGACATTCATTTATCAAGGCTCAAGGAAATGAAGCTGCAGGGCAAAACAAACCGTAAAAGTCAAACGCTCTTTCATCTCGCACTCCTGTTAATGGTCATTGTAGTGTGTGTCAGTCTGAATGAAGAGGAGGAGGAGGTGGTTGTAGTGGAAGGAGGAGGAGCTCATTCCCTCTCTTATGCAGGACAAGTCCTGCGCAATTCCCGCCTCGTGCCTGGGTGTATCCCTTCTGTTTGCTTCCCCAGACAGGTTCCCCTGCGTTCCCTGCTTTGACTCCATGCAAATGGAATAATAATGGAGTTATCTTTACTGCCTCTCTTCATTACCCTTCCTGAGGCTGCACGTATCACATCTCAGAGGCTGTAATTCCTTGTGCATCCTCTTTCCAGCTATGATCTCTGGCACTCTGTCAGCTTTCTATGGAAAGGATATTTGGCAGGTGAAGTCAATTCCACAATCAGATCATTTCATCTGCATGTCCCTTTGGGGAACGCTGGGCCTCTGGATCACAACGCCGTGCCAAGGGCTCGCATGCAGGGGAAGAGCACAGTACCCGGCCTCCTTTGCATGTTCATGGCAGCGCAGTGTCCTCACCCCAAGGTCTTCCCTGGGCTTCTCTCTGGGCAGCTGGCTTCCAGCCTCTCCAAGATCTCTCCTCTTCCCTGCTGGGAGGCATCCTGAGACCACAGCATCAAACTTGTGCTCTGCTCTTGGCCAGGTCCAGCCTGAGGCACAAGGACCCGCACACCAGCGGACTTGTCTTCTCCACAGCAGGTGCCGAGCTGCCACCTTCTGCCTGCAGCAGCACGACATGCCTTGGGCCAGGCCAGTCTGAATGTGCTTTTGGAAATGCTCGCTGAGCTTGTTTGGCCTTTCTGCAAAGGATGTCCCACTGCTGTGGCAAGGATGACCTCTAAATGCTTGTAAAAGGATTTCTTTTTTTTTTTTGAGCAAAAATACTTTATTCGTAGGAAAGATGAAATCATGCTAACGAAAGGCTTGGGTGTTTAAAAGAACCTTGGGACTTGGCCTGATTTAAATTTATTAGTAATCCTTTCCCACGGGATATACTTAATGAATTCCTGAGCTCTTGTGTAGACTTATTGTCTGTTACTTTTAAAATAACCGCGGTGGGCAGTAGTTCATCAGTGCTGTTGTTGGGCCTGTTCACAAGATCAGTGGATGATTGCCAAATACAACCTGAATGGTCCACACCATTCAACAAGGGGAATCCCAGACACCAACACCTGCAGTCTGTAATTATTTATTTTTGATAGCAGGTTAGAATTGCCTAGATAATAATCTTTTTTTCAAGGTGAGAAGGAGATTTCACTTTGCCTAGCAGAAGTTGCGTAAAAAAAAAGTCTCCCTCCAGTTGTTTTTGCTTTCATCTGTGTATATATATATAACCATCCAAAAGACAAGCAGGCTCAAGAGATTTTGCTCAAGCTTTACGAAGCAGCTTACTTTTTTTTTTTTTCTCCCCAGAAATCCAGGTTCAGAAAGGCAGCACAGAGGTCAGCCTTTTGAAAATGGGAACATGCAGACCTGCCCTCGTAACAGGAGCATCGTTGTGACCGCTGCTGTTAGGTGTGTCGTTAAAGCAATGACGGACAGCAGCGAGGCTGCCTGCGGAGATGCTTCTGAGCATCTGGGGCAAACCCAGTGATGAGCAAGTGCTCTAGCAAATATATGTTCGGTCACAGAGTCAGAAAAGCTAGCAGGAGCTGGCAAAAAGCATTCCCCTTGCTGACATGCATTAAAAGAGTGGGGCCACCCTGACTTGGGTTCCTACGGCCAGAGTAACCCCACGACCGATGTGCTCGAGACCTAGTCGAGCCAGTTCCTGGAGCTACCTGCTCATCTGTGTAGAAAACAGGTATCTGGAGGCTCAGCTGACCTGGGAGTATGAAAAACCTGGAGCCCTTGGGCTAAGGCCACCCCCCTGCTATGGCAGCTGCTTTGGAACTATGCATTCTAGCAGCTCCAGCAGGGATTGCTTAAAAATAAACATTTATATGTTTGTATAACATATATATGTATATGTTTTCTGTGATTCTGTATGTACAATTTTAATTTATATATGCTTTCTTAGTCACTTCTCAATGAAAACTAAAAATTGTGAGTAACGAGCTTCTGGAAGCTAGAAAATCTGACTTCGGACAAAATCTACATAAGCGCTCCTGGGCTCCTGTGTCAGTTTGTTCCAAGTAAGCCAACAACCTCCCCAGCAGCTGCTGGCAAACCCCAACCACAGCGGGATAGCCTAGGGAGGTGGATCAACAGTGCGGAGACTCGGAGCTGGCAAACACTTCCAAAAACACTGAGCTGCAATGATCTCTCTCAAGCAATGAATAAATCACTCTCATAAGTTACAGCAAAGAGAAAAATGTTTCAGTTAGAGAATTGTGCAAGTTAGGACTGACAGCACCTGCGCGGGCATTGTATCCCCTGCTCCTAAGAAGAAGCTACATGGCCTCCCTCATAACTTCATCAAGTCTTATATGAAATGCAGAGGTCCTCTGCCTGCCCTGTATTCCCCTGAGGTTATTCTAAAATCTCAGTGTTTATGAACCATGTTTGATTTTTTTTTTCAATCAAAGTGTAGTTGCTTGTTCCTATATGGGGCTGCCCTTTTGGTAACATTTATTCCTCAATATATTTATAGACAGCAACTCTATCCCTTCTTGAACTGTCTTTAGAAAGGTTAAAGAGAAGTCCAAAAGAGCTGAGCTTACGAGAAAATTAATGGCCCATTCTTCCCCTGCTCACATTATCTCTCTGCACCTCTTTGAGTTTAAATTAATCTTTCCTGAACGTATGCAGGCTAAATTATACATTTAATCTGTATGAAAAAATACTTCTGCTACATGTGAAATTGCTCATAGCAAGCACACAATCAAGTGTTCTGCCTGCTCACAGTGCCGGCATTTCTCATTAGCAGCTCATCAGCACTTGGGAATAAAAGGTTTCATCCTTTTGCTGATGGTCTTCACAGTCCTGCAGCATTCCTGTGCATGGCTTGATTTTCATCTATAAAGACGGTGTTTGGCAGCTTCAAGCAGTTGGCACATTCTTGCTCTTTGTGACTGTCCCTGAATGACACAATTTATGAAGATGGATCCTAAAGCCAATCCTTGATGAACTTCAGTAATATCTTATTTACTGCCCAGCATTTTTTTTGAGCTGGCTTGTCATTTTCCCCTGTTTTATTAAATCTCTCTCTCTTTTTTTTTTAACTTCACAGTCCTTTTTCTCTTCATATTAATAAATACTCATACCTGAAATTGTTTTGACTAACTCATTGAAATTCTGCTAGAATAACCCACTTTCTTTGTCCAGAAAGACCTTAGCATAGCTTCATCATGATCTGAAGGAAAGCTGAGATCAGTCTAATGGACCTAAAGATATCCCAGTCTTTTTTTTTCTCCACCGAAAGTGAGGTACATTTGTTATTCTCTAGTCGTGTTGCACTACTACCAACCAGAGCTCTAAGTTGATTGCTGGTATTTCAGCTCTGCGGCGAAGAGATTATGAACTTGAAGCCGTTCGAATGCATTAATCTCTCAGCTTTATCCTAGCTGGGATGGTCTCTCCTTACACTTGCGTTTTGTTGGATTCTCCAACTTTCCTCCTACATCTAGCAAAATATTCCCGCAGTTGTGCAGTCACATCAAAAGTTTTACCTCACAGCAGACCCTTTTGTGGCTTACTATAGTTTCCCCTGTAGGGTCTTGACTTTGAACACCTCCCAGGTTTTCCCTGCACATCCTCACTTCCGAGCCACATGATCCTTCGCTGATCCACCTTTTTTTTACATTGCCAGCATGTTCTTTGCTCTTTCTCAGTGTCATTCAGTGCAGTTATACAACTCCTGAGGACTGCAGCTTAAGCGTTATTCAAAGCACAAGCTTCAGACAGCTTTTGTACCAAGTGGACTGAAGAAAATCTATGTCCCTCTATATCCACGTCCTGACGCTTCTCAGTACAGGTGGCTTCAGTAAGCACCTTCCTTAATCTAATTCTCTATCTGGTGTTTTTGAAATTAATAGTTATGTCCGTATGCGTTATTTTTAACATTATGCTTTATTTAATTAAATTAAAGGTGTAACCTTTAAAACCTTTGTAACCAATATTAAGTGTGACCAGCTTTTGAACAGTAATTTCGCCCCACCTGAGAAGTGATGTTAATGACTCCTGTTAGTTCCCTGGCTGTTTCAATTGAGTGAACAGCTATGAAGAGGGATGGTTAAGCAGGAGCTGGTGCAGGGACTCTTGTGAGAAGCCATTAGCAAGTCCTGGCCCGTGTTTATCGTCAACCGGAAACTAACACACTCCTGTCGCTTCTGTTGCCCCAGTGCGACCCGGCTCTAAGGAAAGAGAAATGATGTCTTGGTGAATAAGAAATGAGCAGATCATGGTTGTAATTTACAGAAAGTTGTGAAATGCTTCCTGGTACACATTTCCGCAGAACTGTAAACTCCGTACCCCTAGAAACCAAGCATGATTCATTACTTCAAAGGAGATGATGAGTGCTGGTTAGAGCTACTCAGCCCAGACACTGGCATCTAGACACTTTGTCCTACAGGATGGCTTTTACTTTCTAAAGAGCGTCTTCAGAAAGGGAAATGGGCTAATGAAAGCTGTGTTTGCAGAATGGTTGAGGTAGGAAAGGACTTAGAGAGATCATCTAGTCCAATCCCTCTGGCCAAGCACACAGAGCATGGATCGCATCCAGGAGGCTTTTGAATACGTCCAAGGATGGAGACTCCACAGGTTCTCTGGGCAACCTGTTTCAGTGCTCTATCATCCTCACTGTAAATATGTTTTATTTCATGTCCATATTGAACTGCCTGTGTTTCAGTTTGTGCCTCTTGCCTCTTGTCCTGTCACCGGGCACTACTGGAAAGAGAGTGGCCCCATCCTCTTAGGGCCATAGGACCACAAATCAGATATCTAAAAGAAAGGGAATTCATGGGACACTGACTGTTGTCAGTCAATAAGACACTTTCACAAACATTCAAAATTGACATTTTAATTTGCTCTTACTCCATGTGGCTTCAATAACAAGTCTAAAAGAATTAGGAGATTTGTGGGGCGAGGGGTAGGGTTCCGCTGTGGCAGAACAAGTTTGGAGTTGTAGGCAAGCAGAGCAGTTTGGGGTTGTAGGCTTGGAGCTGCAAAAAGGCTCACTAGAGTAATCTGCCTGGCTACTCATCACTTTACTCAGTCCTTCCTGGTACTGAGCCCAGCAGCTTATGCGATTAAGTCATCTCTTTTGAGAAACACACAGTTTGATAGGGCACATTCAAATGACAGAGCCTCCAAAATTTAGGGGGCCTTAGGATTTCCCTTCGGAATTTACTCCAGTGGGAAATCTCCCTCGGTTTTAAAGCGATATGCTCCATAACTCCTTTTAATTTGTCTAACCACAAGATTGAGCCATTGGTCTTCATTCTGTCTTGCTGTTAGTTTAAGACCCTGAACAGTACCAGTGTACGTTCCCATATGCTAACCAGGGCACCTCTCAAAAGCCACCTTGATAAACTAATCGAATCTTCATTTGCCCTTTAAATTGCTCGCTGCTGGGCATTTAAATTGCTCACTGCTGGGCATTTTCCAAGCCTTAGAGGAATCTGTAAGATTTTTTCCTGTGCCCTCTCCAGTTTTCCATTAGTTATTTTTAAAATGTGGACACCAGAATAAGACTCTTTATGGCATTCTCAAGCATACCAAAACTGCATGCAGAGGCAGAATCCCTTCCATGTTTCTACTTATCCAGGATCCTCAGCTGGAAAAGCATAACCTCCTCCTGGCACAGCATCCTGCATGCTGCTTTTAGGACCCAAGTTCATTTTCCAGCACATGGATTTCCAGGAGAAAAGTCCCTCGTTCCCTAAGCCTGACTTGCCCTATGTCTGCTTGCGTGTATTGACTTTCATGGGCTGCAGTTCAGCGATGAGCTGGGCAACAGGCTGAGCAAAAGGAAGTCAAACTCAGTTATGATGTGTGCAGGATTGTGACACCAGGGAGGAGAGCCAAGCGCACAGTCGGTAGTGTAGACGTGCTGGGGGACCATGTGCAGACTGGTTTCCCAAAACAGCTCGTTCCTCCGGCAGCACCGTCCTCCCTGCGGCCCCTTCCCGCCAAGCGCTCCCGGCAGGATGCACTAGTGCCGGCGGCAGCACTGGATGGAGGCTCTATCTCCCCAGAAGGGCGCCGATCAGCTACAGAGAGATGGAACGAGCAAACAAAAGAGCTTTTACTTGTTGCTACCTGGCGGCTTAATTGCCTGAATCAGGGCTAATAAAGGCAAAGGGTCTCAAGTCCCGCCAGCACACGCTGGCCTTGATCTTCCCCAGCCAGCGCCTGCGGTGCCGGGCCCTCCTGCGTGCAGCGGCAAGCAGCAAAGGAGCAGGCGGGCAGGGACCGCGGCAGGATTTACAGCCAAAGCTGCCCCTGGCAAGGCTTGCTGCAACGAGGCTGTTGCTCGGTGAAGCCCACACCCATGGCTGCTGCACAATAGAGCAAACAGAAAAGAGCTATAAATCAAACAAGTCGAACGGCTCTGCCCAGCCCAGTGAAGTCGCTGGAGTGTCAGCCCGCACAATGGGATGAAGCTTCTCGCATTTTGCCATCTCTGCCTGGGACCAGAATGGACCTTGCAGATCACAGCCCCAAAGCATTGCCCACACACCACCCTCCCTGTGAGGGGCATTGAGGGGCATTGGGCATCTGCCCCGCACAGTGCCAGAGAGACCTGTCTGTGTTCCAGTCAGCAGGAATAGAAACCACTCCAGAGAAGGCCTGGGAAAGAGCTCCTGCAAGACAGCACCACGCCGGCATCAGCCTTGCGTGCTGAGCGGGCTCCGTAATGTTGCTCGGTGTCAAGTGCTGCTGGGCGAGGCAGTTACAGCAACTAATTTCTTAGCTCTAAGAGCATAACCAAGAGAAAAAAATCTCTTGAGCCCAAAAAAAGGATCAGTCCACTGCTTTGCAGAAGCTGTGCCCCAGCTGAGCTCCTCTTCAGATCATTAAAGATTTTACACACCCAGGACAGACCCGGACAAGGCTCTCTGACTGCCTTATACTACAAGGAAAAGATCCCAGACCTTTCAAGCTTCTCTGCTTTCTGTCTTCAGCTCATTTCTGGCATACAGCAGTGCTTTGCCTGTCACCCAAAGTGACACAGGAGAGCGCGGAGGTTTTGAGCAAGGGGGACTGTGCAAACCAACCAGTGCCTGCAGCCGGTGTCTGCTGGTAGGAGAGCAGCCCAGTGCCTCTGGGGCAAACCTCTTGCAGAGCAGGCAGGGCTGCAGAGCCAGACCGTGTTTGCATCGGTTGCATGACACTGGGGCACTGTTTTAATTTAAAATGGATTTAACTTTGTTTTCTTTCGAGTGCAATAACATTGCACGCATTGTTAGGCCATAAAACCCACAGACAACTATGCCAGCGGGGTGTTGGGCTGGACGTGATCAACAGCACAGCACGAGCCGCGACGGTGGGCAGTGGGAGCAGAGCCCCGCGGGAGGGCAGCACGGACAGCAGCAGGGGCTGCAGCTCCTGGGGAGGCCCTGGGGCCCCCGCTGAGCGGCAGCGTCCTCGGCGCGGTGGAGGGACCTGCCCTGCGCCTGCGCTGCCAGCAGGGCAGTTCAGGGGATGCGGGGCACGAGGGCGGCGCGCGAGCCCTGCGCGCCTTGTCGCCCTCCCACTCACAGCCATGCGACCGTGATGGCCCCGATGACTCCTGTTAGGGCACTCGGAAGTGGGGGTGGGGATGTCTTACGTGGCCACAGTATCTATTAGTTAATTACTGTTTTTCCCAAGCTGGTCCTCTCCCTCCCTGACCTCCTTCTGATTTTCCTGGTGGTTAGATCCACGTTCGGTGCTGGCATGCAGGGAAGCACTGCCCAGCCAAGCTGATCTGGCAAAATCGTTTTGTTTTCCAGGTTTCTTGGCAGGGCCTTGGTATCACATGTGTCAGGTCTCTTCACTCCCTTAATCCATGCCGTTCGGCGGGTAGCAGCACAAGGCAGAAGGGACACAACGTGGCAGCAATGACCCTGAGCTGCAGGGAGTGCTCCCTGCGCACGAGGGATCTGGGGTGTCCTAGGACCTTAGGACTCGGCTGGGGACTCCCTGTTGGAGGCAGAGGGCCTCCGTGGAGCTCAGTGTGGAGACACCTATGACAACCCACCATCACATGAGAGAGTAGCTCAAGGCCAGACCAGGGGCCTTGCTTTGGGGCTGCACAAGCCCCTGCAGTAGCCCTCACGTTCGGTCCCAGTGCCTCTACAGCCTTCCCAAGTAGCGAAGGCTGGTGGTGGCCAGAGAACACACTGCGTAATACGCTGCGTAGCCAGCGACCCAAGCGCATTAACTCCAGCACACGTGATACAGGAGGAAGCTTCTGCTCCTAGGATGCTCATACAGGAGAAGTTGTCTCCGTGCAGCTCTCCTAGTAGGATTTTCCCTCTAGTTTCTTACCTGAGACTTTTCATGAAACCTTCAGTTTCATCAGAGAACAACAGCAAAGCCAGGCTCACAGTGGAGAGAGGCTGCAGGGGTGAGAGCAGCGGGCCAGGTGGGGAACACAGCTGTCCACAGCAGCAGGAACAGGGCAGATGCTCTGCGCCATGCGCATAGGAGCAATCCTGTGGTCTCTTCTAGGCTTAAGACTCATTGGCAACTATGATTTTCCTGGTGACCATCTAAATATACCTACTTGCTAAGCAAAGATTCTTCCCAGCAGATGTTATTACAGCAGCGGTACAGAAAGGATGGTTTCGGTTACATCAGATGCTGGTAGTTACCTCTTCCCACAATTGGTCTTCCAGCATTTTATTTGCCTGACACATCAGATCCCATTGCTTAGAGGGAAAAAGAGTTTTCAAAAACACAAAGCAACAACAAATTACGTGTCATCAAGGGAGGCAATTAGATGCCCTTATTTATCCTGTTCTTCCAGCAGAGGAGCTCCTCGGCTCTGTGTACAACTGTTGTCCCTGACGGACATTGTATGTATCTGACATTAAAGTGCAGAAGACTGCATTTTGTCAGGCCTGGCTCTGTTGTCCCTAACAAGAAGCTCCAGACTTTTCTATCCCCATTAGGATAGCAGAGAGAGAGCATTTTGCCAATCCAAAGCTCCGGGGAACTGGGATCCAAATTCAAACCTAAAGACAGCCTCCAGCAGCCCATGGCACGCAAGAAGACTCTGTTGCTACGCAGACCTGGCGAGACCAACCCCCTCCTTCCACAGAAGTCCCTGCAAGAAGGGGGATGTTTTCAGTAGGACCCGAAGGAAGAGCGACCGTCTGTGCCTGCCTGCAGACAGGTGGGGGGACATCCTTCAAGCGTGAACTGTTCTTGCACTGCTTAACAAATCGGTGCGAGCACCGCAAGAGGATAAAATTGAACAAGATTTTAGTCACTGAAGCTTCGAAGCGACATAGAAGTACATATATATATATATATATA
>VZSV01000003.1:1861235-1893223 GCA_013398735.1 Nothocercus julius
TACATATATATATATATATATATATACATATATATACATATATACACGCACACTACATTTACTACATATATATATATATAAAGGAGTTTATAGTGGAAAAGACCTGGAAAACGTATCACTCCGAGCTCAAACAACAGGGGCAGACTGCACCACGTGTTAAGCACAGACCATGGACAAATGCAGGCTTGCGGACACCTTGTGCTACCTCTTCTCAAGCAGGACAGCAGAGAAACCTCTTTTACCCCAAAGGCAAACTGAAGCCAGCAAACCGAACACCAGCAAAACGACGAGCGCAAAAACCTCGGCGCGGGCAGCCCCGCGGGCTGTGCGAGGTCCCTGTGCGCACGGCAGCCGCCGCGGGCTGTCAGCCTAATGGCATGGGACAGCTGCAGCGCCGGCAGCGCTCGGCCCCGCGGTCCCCCGGCCCTGGCCTCTCGCTCTGGCCGCTGCAGAAGCACTGGGGGATAACGGAATCAAAAGGGCAGTAACAAGCGCTGGGGACGCGTCAGACAAATGTGTGTTTAGCTGGGTCCCGAGGCTAGCCGCTGAAAGGCGGCATTAGTGCTGTCACGTGGAGCACATGATTTTGGAATTCATTAAGCCTTTGTTGGAGCCTTAACACTGCCTTCCCCTGTCCCAGCCGTTAGCCAGGGGGCTGAAAAGTGGCCAAGTTTCCTTCCCCTCAGGACCTGCCCTTGGAGCAGGTCTCAGGAGCCACGGAGCTGGAGGATGAACGTACTAGACAGATTGCACCAGACCTGAGAAGAAATGGCACTTGCACGAAGAAATCCCCTTTGGTGCAAGAGTGGCGCTCCCCACATCCCCTGAGGCTTTTTCAGGGAAGACAGGTGCTTGCAGAGAAGCTTCCTTCCTTTGAGGTAAGTATATACGGGAATGAAAAACACAGTTATGGAGAAGTGTAACCTGGGCTGGCAGTCCTGCGTTTAGCTACTGGGAACCAGAAAAGAATACCACAGTTTAGGTAAAGCAGAACAGGGCTGCAACTGAAAGCTAAAGAAAAATGTTACATTTTTGGCTGTGACACAGTGTGACTTGCAGTGCTATCTCAAATACAAAGTCCCTTCCGAAACCTCCAACCCTCCGTTGTTTGAGGAGGGTTTGCAGATTAACCATGCTGCAAATGCAAAGACAGAGGTGGCTCCATCCGCAGCCAGGACACACTAAGCATCATTTTAGATTGCTTACTCGGCCAGAAGTTTCACTGCTTTTTCACAAGAGCTCAGGCTAAAAATCTCCTTGAACAGGGCCGGACCCCAAAGCTCCTTTCTGTGCACTTCCTTTCCCAAGGCACCAGGGATGCAGGTGGTGACATCTGCGGCTGTGCACGGAGCCACAGCCTTGCTGAAGCCGGTCCCACCAGAGCAGCCCCGGGGCGTGGGGCTGGCTCGGAGGCAGCGCAGCACCAGGGCTAACACGGCCCAGCTCAAGCTTTGGTGTTAGGAGCCCCATGCAGATATAAAAGCAGCTCTGCAGGAAACAGCTGGGGCTGGCGATCGGTGGAGATCATGCCAGGCTGCCTTCTGCAGAAGTGTTTCTGAAGCAGCTCGGGAAGAATCTGCTCAACTCTTAGGTGGTCTGTAACCTGCACTGATGGCAAGAGATAGGAAGGTGGTAAATAAGACGTGATTTTATAGTGGGTTCACTAAGGACTCAGATTAGTAAACCCGGTGTCCGTACTAAAGAGCAGAATTAACATGCAAACAGATAAAGGAAGCATAATGGGAAGAGACGGCGTGTCCTTGGTCATACCTCAACACCTCCTGCAAGTCTCTGAAGGGAACTAACCACAACAAATCCAATGCAAACCCAAAGCAGAGTGCATTAGAGTGATAAGCTGTTAAAGCCATAAAACTGAAAACAAAACCAAGACATTTCCACGCTGGAAGCTTGCCAGAAAGTCAACAGATAGTAGAGGTGTAAAAGAACCATTCAAATGAGATAAAGACATAGCAGAAAAACATGCTGAGCTATCAACACTATCAAGGAACTAAGGGAAATTCCCACACTGAAACTTCTATTTTTTTTTGATAGGAAAAAATGGGAGGACCCGCTTCAAATGAAAGCATGAGCAGGATGCATTTCAGAACAGATTAATAAGAACAGAAGGTGGCATAGGCCAGATGGCATTGTTCCAAGAGCTCTGAAGGAATGAAAGCGCCTATCTCAGCTACTATAGGGCAAGAAACCTATTGCTTAATTCAGCTGAAACCAGAGGAATTACAGGAGGCAAATGAGATGCCAGGTTAGATTCTTCCTTCCTTTCTTCCTTCCCTTCTTCCTTTCAGGGGGACTTATACCTTGCAAACCTGACTTCTGCATTGGGAAGCAGGAATAGCATTACTGGATGCGAAGAGAAACAGGACTGAGGGGAAAGGGGCAACCCCATTCTAGGGAAGGAGGTCATGGCTCCCTCTCTGAAAGAGTAGAGAGTCCTATTTCATGGACGTGGGTGGGTAGATGGATACAGTGTTCCTGGATTCTCCAAAATCTCTCTGCAAGGTCCTACACCAGAAGTCCTTCATTCATTATCATGCTGCAATATATTTGTGGCTCATGGTCAGCGATAACGTAGCAGACAGGGAATGGGAGATTCATGTTCAGTGTTCGGTATTGAGGGAAGCACCAGCAATGTCCTCGCTGGGATCTGCGCAAGGGCCTCTGCCTTTCAATATACTCCTAAAAGGCCTGACAAAGAGTGTGAGCCGCGATGGGACAAAGTTTCCTAGTAAGACTAAGGTATTCAGTGAATACTCAGGGAATGAACACTATGGAAGAAGGAAGAGTTCGAGGAAGATTGCACAAGGAACAGCTGGACAATAAAGTGAAAAATTAAATTAAAGGCAAATTGAGAATTTACAGGGAGAAGTTCTGGCTGCACAAGGACATAGTTCAGTGCAGTTATTCCCATCGAGGGAGGCTGCCTGGGGTCACGGTGGGAAGGCAGGGGAGAGGGATGTTCCCTGCGGTCTGCCCGCGGGGTGTCTCCGAGCTCTGTGCTGCAGCTGTGCCTTCTCCCTTCCCTCTCCAAGACGACTGTGCGATCAAGAAAGGGCACTAAGGCAAAGAAGGAGAATCAACAGCATAGCATGGAGAAGGCAACCAATGGAGAGAAGCAGGTGCGTGTAAAATTATGTGCGGTGAGGGAGGTGTTTTGGAAATGAGTATTTGTGGTGAACACACAGAACAGAAGAACAGAAACAAGGGCATATTGACTAAATAATGACATAGCAGATAAAAGGAACACAAACAAATGTAAGTAATTCTTCTTCACTATGCATCATAAATTCTGAAGAGCTAATTGCCCAAGGCTGTTAATGGAGGCAAATATTGATCAAAAGCAAGCAGAGAGTTTTATGGAAGAGCGACTCAGCAAGGACCGTTCATAGTATGACTAAACCAAATATTGCTGGAAACAGGTATCAAAGGAAGCAGCACTTTATGCCTACGTTGCTCCTCAGTCTGCTCCAAGCACATCTGCTGGCCACCGTCACACCAGGACCCTGTGCTGGGGACCCTGTATTTCAGGCAGTTTTCTTATGCTCTCTTGATGCCCCAGGAGGAGCTAGCTGAGAAGCAAAGCCATGGACGAGCAGTCAGCAAGAAGAGCTTGCTCCAAGTGTTGCTGCAAGGCAATGCACTTGCTGTGTGGAAACACTAACCAGCTAAAGGATAGGAAAGACCATATCTGAGAGCCACTATTTCAACACTCCACAGCAGTTTGACATAGTCCAACATGAGGCTAAGGGCAGAGTGGAGAGTCTTTTCTGGGCTGAGGGCCAAAATAGGTCTTTAAACACATCTGAGGAAGGAAACGTCAACATGTAGTGCGGTATTGCCCAGGAGAAAACAAACAACACGAGGGCTGCAAGTTGTGTGAAAAGAAATTAAGAGCCACCCTGGTACTTGGGTCACAGGCTCATGTTGCTAAACACAAGTTTATGTCAAAGACTTCAAAGACTGTATCAAAGGTAACAGCCAGACTGAGGAGAGATGAGGAAAAATACAGCTGGCAAAAGGAAGAAGGGTTGAGAATGGCAGTAGAGAAAACAGAAAACCTCTGTGTTTGCCAACCTGATCATGAGTTCCTGGCCAGACACCCTGAAGGCCAAAGGAAAATCAGAGTTTTGCTATGGGCAAAACAGGACTGATCCAGAATAGAGGTAAATCTTAATTTAGAGATGGTTAGCTGAGGCAGCTGAGATCATTCAGACATAAAGCACAGATGAGAAGGGGACAGAAAACCCCTCTGCAAAGCCGGGCAGCTCACTGCTGGTTGCCCTAAAGCACTGCTTAGAGAGGGGCAGCAGGAAAGCCAGCGGGGAAGCAAGAGAGCGTGCTGCAGGGAGAGGAGGGCGCTGCTGCATTGAAACCAGCCGTCTGGGCAAGGATGATGCCTCCAGCCTCCGTTCTGGCTACCTGGATGCATCAGAGGCTGCAGCAGGAGCCAGTCACAACAGCAGGACTCGTCAGAGTTGCTGGAGACAACATCTCCCACCTCCTCCGGCTGCTGGGAGCTCTGTGCCACCACTGGTCACGCCACGATGCTGGGGAACTACTGCTGGAAACCGGCCTCCGGGTGTGGGGACCATAGGGCATGGAGGAGGTGGACGGGTTGCAGAAGAGTGAGGAGAGTGCTGTAAGGGTTTGCTAGAGCTGGCTCTAAATTGAAAGAAAACAAATTTCATGCATAGCTCATCACAAACAGGGGTGAATGGTGACTTTCCTGCAATGCATAAGGAGATACCTAAAAACTAACCAGATTCTAATTTATCAGAAAAAAATACATAATGCAGTAGACACTTTGTCTTCTCTTCTGAAGCAAATAAAACCTAAGATCTACCAGGTGCTGCTGTCATGCATTCAAGAGAATTGCAGGTCCTGCTCATGGACTTCTCTGCCTGCCCCCTCCTGGTGCCTGGACATCTCCCCCAGCCTTCCTCCCTGCGCTCAGCTGAAGGCAGGAAATGCTACACAGAGCGTCTGCAGGTTGCCAGGCCCTGTCTTGGGTGCTGCTCCATTTGTGTAGCCCAGTGCAGCCCGACATTTGCCCTTTATGTGCATACATCCCATTCAGTGCATCACATGCCGGCTGAACTATAACATGATACAACACGACCTGCCGCTGCACTCTGGGTTGCATGATTTAAACCTTGCTTTCTCTGAGCTGCAGCCTCTGAAGTGCCACGAGACAAGCTGCTGCCACAGGAAACAAGATATGGTGCTAGTGCAGCTGCTTGTATTCGGCAGGGTGTCCAGCATGAGAGCCAGAGAAGATGAAAGAAATCCTCAGCATAACTCAGCCTCTTCTTGCAGAGAGACTTTGGCTGGAAGCTGGAAGCCGTACGTATGACAAAAACGTGTTTTATACTTTAGCAGCCTAATGTATTCTCAGCACTTCTCCCTGCTCTTCCCCATTTCTGGCATGCATTTCTCCCCACAACAGTCCAGCACTCACCTGCCTGGTCCCCAGGAGCATGGCTGGCCTTGCTTACAGCAGCAGCATGTGGTTTATCAGCATTCCTGCTCACTGCAGCCTTGTAGAAATCACACCAATGCTTCCAGTGCCGCGTAGCCTCCTCAGCCTAGCAGCCTGGCATTCTGCTGTTCCCTCCATGTCTCCCCGCAGGAAGAGCAGAAGCAGCAGACAGGGAGGAAACCCGACGTGCCAGGCAGACCCACTGCCCGGGTCAGCACCAGGCAGGCTCTCCTGGCTGCCCCTGTTGCGATTCTCTCTACCCATCAAACCAGGGACAAAAGAAATTTGTGAACTATCTGCTCTGGTCTTGGGGAGCTTGTTAGGAGACCTGTCACATGCAGCAAGTGCAGGAGCTGGTCACACTTCCCCGAGCCGTGTGCGAGCTCGGCACCGGCAACAGCACCAAGGCAGGAGCGGGGCAGCAGCAGGCGCCTTGCACGTCTCCCCCAGTTCTCACCACCGCTGTTCTCACCTGCTCGCTTCGCAGCCCTTGGGTCAGTATTTTCCTCACCAGGCTGCAGGAGAGGACAGTGCCTTGCAGCCGGAGCTTAGCCCTGGGTTTACATGCTGTCCGTGGCACGGAGGCTAGGAAAGAATGAGGCAGTATCTCAGTTCCTGAAATGCACGGCTCGTACGTTTTCGTAACATCTTGGCAGGAAGGCACGTTTATGAGCTACCTCGAAGGAAGGTTTTCCAGACACCCACAGGCTGAGGAAGCCAAGGAAAACATTGCTGTGGGGCCCAAGGCTGCCCAGCAAAGGCACCCCAGCTCAGCTGAGAGGACTCTGCAAACAGCAGCCCGACTGCCTGGACTGGTCCTGTTCTTAAGACCCCCAAAACAGCTGCGACAACCCCATCACCAGGAGGAGAAGGTGTGTTTACATGGAGAGGCTCTGGCTGTCACGCTGAGACAGCAACTGCTTCCCTCCCCGTCCCAGCAGCGCTCTCCCTATGAGCCAGGCCTGCCCAGCACGAATGCTGCAGCCCCAGCAGGAGCACACGGAAGGGAGGTGGAAATAACCTAATGTGTGAAGGCAGGACTAAGAGGCTCTGCCACAAGCATCCTGTATCATAATCCTTAGTTTCTCCAGGTGCAGCTCCAGTGTGTGCAGCAGGCTCTGGCAAAGCTGTGGGCACAGCGAGCGCCCATGTTCAGGTGCGCAGGGACCTCCCGGGCACTGCTGGCAGACACAGGGAGCAGGGGGGAGATCAGCTCATCAGAGGCCGCAGTTGGACACCAGGATTACTGTGAGCCTTTGGATTCTGCCCTCAGACAGTTCAGAAGTAACTCTGCAGCGGCAACATAGCCAAGCTTCTTTGCCCCTTCCTTAAACTGCCTCAGCACTGCACAACACATGGAAGAAACCAGTGGGTCACTGGTAGCTCCTCCCGGCTCAGCTCCATGGGATTGTACCTTTTGCATAAGTTCCTTCAGCAAACCGAGGCAGCAAGCTGCTCACTGAATAATACTGCTTCTTCCAAGAGAAAACTCAGCAGCACACGGTTTATTCCCAAGTGAGACAGTCACAGTGGCAGCTGCATTGCTGATGGACATAGGACAGGACAGGCAGGCACATGTGAGGGGCAGGTGCTTGGGCCAGCACCTGGATAGAAATGGAGACAGGAGGCTGCCTCTGTGCCCGGGCTAAGGGACAGCGCCTGCCCGTCACGGACAGATGACTTGGAGCTCCTCACAGGTCCAGTCCTGCCTGCAGTTACTCGATTACCTCTGTCTGCGCTCCCACTGTTAGCCCTTCTCCATTTACAATCCAAGCCTGAATGGGCTGCAGGTTCGCAGGAACAAAGAAAACCCTGGACTTCTCCTTAGGAGAACAATTTGTCAGAAAAGTGATCTTTCAAAAAGGCAGAAAATACATGACAAGTAACCTAGTCCTGTATATTCCCAAATCCTCTACCCTGAGGCATATTGTGAGGATGTGGGGATAAGAAGAGACCACAGTTTCACAAACTATTCCCCAACTTGAATACTGGCTAAGTAGTGGGGAGCAGTGTGTCAGATATAAGGGCAGGTATTGCCCTCTGCAAAGGGATCTTCTTGTCCTTTAACAGTGCCAGCTCCTGGTCAAGTGCTTCTGCACCCACCAAAGAGCCCGCGCCAGATTCATTCTGTGCCTCCCCAGCCCAACTTTCCCCAGCGATGCAGACATGCAGGACCAGACCAAACAGAAGACTCAAGAAAAAATACTTAGGAAATCAGCACACAGCTGTAAAGTGAACCCCTTGTTGGGAGATACCCAGTCTGTGACAAACAACCCCATTAAATATGGGTGAAGGCTCTCCAGGCACACTGAAGTATTGTCAGGCACTGTGGATCCGTGCATAGAGCGTGATTGTTCCCAACTTCTCCCCGCTGCCAGGAAGAGATGGGTCCAGGTACTGCAGACCTAGCTGGAGGCTGAAGAAGGTTCATTCCTGCAGCAGTCCTGCCTAAAGGCACAGAGCCAGCTGTGTGCAGGGACAAAAGAGAAGGCTGCTCTGTATCTGGATGTGTTCACTCAATTATGCAAGGCTCAGCAGCACCAAAAGATGACAGGGCTAAATCGTTTTCACCTGCAAGAAAGTCAGGAAACTCAATAAGCGCAGAACATAAAAGGAAGGCTTCATTCAGCAATCTCTGCATGGCATGCTTGCAATGATTTATGAAGATCCCACAGAATTTGTTTGTCTTCTACATTACCTCAGGCACAAGAAAAGAGTCCTCAGGTGCACTAACAACCAAACACAAGAATGAAGCGACTGAGTCAAACACTGCAGGGAGAGCTCTCTGTCAGCCACCCAAGACAGCTAATAAGCTGTGGCCCAACATGAATTTCTGGGAGCTGAATGATGCAGGGAACTCGGCAACGACCGTGCAGAGCTCTACACCCTGCAGTAAATCTGCAGCCAAGAGCATGTTCTTCTGATCCTTCTCCACTCCCAGTTCCTACCAACCCAACAAATCCAGATGTTTCTAGATGTGTACAGCAGCATCACTACTGCTTCTCCCTGGCTTTAGCAACTGAAGAACAGGACACTGATTTAACACATTGACTGCACAGGCAGACTATACATCCACTAGATGCTTCAGTCAAATAAGATACTGGCCTTAGCTGTATCAGAAGGGCTCTTCCTGGCCCCTCCATACATCCTCTATAACCCACCCAGGGTACTATAGCCTCAGTAACCAGCTGCTGCGACCTTGCTTTAAGTCCTTGAAGTCCTCAGACTGCTGCCTTGTTTTCTCAGCCCTCCTTCAGCTCACTCTTTGTGAGGCCCTCTGCCTAGCATCCCCTTCTGACACATGCCACTCTCCACAACCGACTATTTAGTGTGTAGGTTTACTTTCTTACGATCCTCTTCCAGCCTCAGACCTCCGAACTGTGATCTCTAACACACTCGAGCTCCCTCCAGCAGTTGTGTTGTGGTATTGCAAGCACAATGTTCTCCACATGTGTCAGGAACGCAATCCTATGCTGGTGGTTCTTGTTTTTCCTGGCCTCCCTCTGCTGCTGATCTCTTTGCAGGCCTGGAATAGAAGCTGGCAGCTGCTTTCCATCTGCCCTGCTCTATTTCTTGTTGATGGCCAGGAGACTCTCCCCTTTGCTCCTCTATTTCCTGGAGATGCTGAAAGTGCCATGTGGCCTCTCGCGCATCCCCTCTGCTTACCGTGTCACTGGGGCTGCATGTCCTCAATGCTGCGAGCTCGACTGCAGCTCAGCACAGGAGCTGTTCAAGGGAGTGGAAGAGAACTGCAGTGGGAAGCAAAGACACAGCATTAGGGAAGTACTGGCTAGGTCACTGGCCATGTCACAGTCTCTTGTGTTGTGGATTTTCTTTGTGAATCTCAAGAGGTCCTCTCCCAGGGCCTCCCACAATCTGGATACCAAGATCACCAAATAAATCTGGTCATTGAGGAGACAGGAAACCAAGTACCACTTCTGGAAGCTTCCTATCTCCCATATTTGGACAGGGCATCTCCACCAGTCCCACAGTGGCTGCGGGGGCAAGGCTGTGGCAGAGGAAGGCACTGGAATGCTGGAGTTGTTCCCTGCTCACCTGCTGGATTTCCTGCATTGCCAGGCGTATGGAGCAGTGAAGGCGAGGGAATGCCTGCTGGCTGCTTCCCTCCTCTCCTGGGCTTGGCTTTGTTCTGCTCTCATCCAGGCTCTGTTCCTCTTGGCCCTTCTTGGCCCTCCTGAACCACACGCGTCTGAGAACTGAGGCTGCTCCTGTCTGTAGGATGGGCTTCCCGCCGGGAGGCCCAGAGAGGGAAGTCTGCCCCCGCCGAGGGGTCTGCTCCTCGGCTGCGGATGCGGCCAGCGAGAGGCACTCCAGGTCTTCATAATCCAAACTCTCACTGCTTTTCTGAGGGTGAAAAGAGTACATTCAGCAGTGGTCACTATAAAGGCTTTACATACTGCAACCAGCACAGCTAAGAGCAATACCCAGCTGTGATTACTGAAAAGCATAGGGCAGGGGTAACATCCAACCCAGGAAACACCAGTGCCCACGTACTAGCTTTCCCTGGCACATGCGGAAGAGGCCAGGCAGCTCAGCCAATACAGGACTCCCCCAACAGGAACAAAAAGCAGGAGATACTGCCCAGGCGACTCTGCGTGCTCAGGGCACAGCCCATGGCCCAGCCCCTTTGGCTGCTGCAAATCTTGAGCGCTCACCTGCCCGCAGGGAACAGTCAGCGTCTCCATGAAGGGCTGGATGCCCACAGCCTGGTGATACCGAACCAGCTCGGTGAGCGAGGCATGAGCCCGGTCCTCACCCAGAATTACATAGCGTGCATTGGGCTGCATCTCAATCATGTAGTGTCTGCAACGGCCTTCGCCCCTGGCGAGAGGGACAGACAGAAACAGTCATGACATGAGGCCATAGCACCTCTCCAGGACCTGGCTGTTGCTTTCTGTATTTCTTGTCTCAGGAAGCCCAGGTAGGATCAAGAGCCACAGTACCGAATATTGCAAAGACGCAGGAGATCCTCCACGCTGGAGTGTTGTACACTGTGGTAACAGGTGCTGGAGCACCAGTTTCCCCAAAGTGAGCAACAGCAGCACAGAGAGAACCCAGGTTTTTGGGTCCAACCCCCAGCAGCCTGTACCATCTCCCAGGCCTGTTGTCCACGTTACCACTGGCCCTTCCTCTTGCCTGGTGCCGCATGCTTCTAGCATACTCCGATTACTTCTCTTCTGCTCTAGAACAATGTCCTGTGCTGTAACACATTTCCTCAGGCCCCAGCAGATGCTTCTTCTAGACACACAGCCATTTAACACACCCCGAACAGTATCTGCACCCTGCAAACCAACTCACATCAACTCAGTGATCTAGACTTTGGCAAGAGATGGACTCTGCAGTGTCCTGTTTGCCTGGGTTTGAGGTCCCTCCCCCGTCCCCCTCCCAGAAAAGGCTAAGCATCAGACTCAATGGACTGCTCTGTGGAGAAAATTAACTATTCCAGCCATACATAGCTCAATTTAGGAATTTCTTCTTCTTTCTCTGCAAGGCTCATTACCTGTATGTCAGGGTATAGCCTGGTCGGCTCTGGCTGATGCGAACAAGAAAGCAGCCCAAAGGCTTATCAATCAGCAAGTTCTCAGCTTCCCTGAAAGCAAGAAAGATCTTTTCAGAGGTCAGTGAGTAGCTGCCTCCACACAGGGATTCCCAACCTTGCAACCATCATAGCAGTCCCCATCCACAGGGAGGCCGCTATCTGCCCGCTGTGTTCCCAGCTAGAGGTTTCCAGGCTTGCTAGTGCAGGGAGGCATAAACATGCTGATGTGCTGCAATACTCTCACGTAAAGCCCTTCCAAGCAGGGCAGCTCCAAACCTGCTCCAGCAGTGCAATAGCAACAGCCACCATTCAGCACAGAGCACATGACAAAGCATGGCTGGGATAAGAAGCCGGGGCACATGCGCAATTCCTTGGCTCTGGGGCTGCTGGAAGAAGTGAGAAGGTTTTGGATTAGTGGCACTCAGCACGAGGTAAGCCCAGTGCCTTGGAAAAAAGCCAACTGTGGCTACTCTGGTTCCCTAAACTTCCCTACGGGAAAGAGGTCTTCCCCCTTTTTGCCCGAAACACAAAGCACTGCTTTGTGCTGGCCACGTGCTTTGCTCCAGATTAAAGCAATTGCACATCACGAGTGCAAGCTGGGATTGCTCTTCCCACTCTGGTACATGAGGCTAAACTAATTCAGGGGGACCAGCGAGTCTGGTCATTCAGTGGCATGAAGCACCACTTCAAAAGTGCTTAAAACCTCAGTATGTCTTGAGAAGAGCCTGCAGGCAGAGAATCTGCTGTTTCCTTCATAGTGATGTGCTCACCTCTATCCTATATTTGAATTAAAAAAAATTTGTCCCACAGACACTAGCTCTTCCCAAGCATTCTTGCATCCATGGACAAAAGCACTAATGCAGGTTGGGGCCTTGTTAATTACCTTAAAAATGTAGCTGACAGACACTAAAGGGCTCTGTACTGAGCTGACACTGAGTAATGTCTCTGAGTAACGTAATGCTCACACTGACAAGCCAATAAAACCCAGCAACTTGTGATCTAGTAAGACCAAAGGAGACCTGTAGCATTAACAGGGGGAAAAAAAAGTTGCAAACTGAATAGGATAAGGATGTTTGAATGGCAGGCACATTTGGCAGCAGTGCCCCCTAAATAGGGGGCATTGGCAGTTAGCAGGCATGCAGCATCATAAATTAATTTCTACACAGGGGAAACTGTAGCTAGAAACTTTGGCATCTACCTGCTAACCTCACTATCTTGCTGCTATCTGATCACTGGCGTAATCAGCATTTCACTGCTTGTCACGCTGCTTGGAAAGAAAAAGTGTTTGGCTCAGCCAAGAGAGTAATGTGAGAGGCATACACAGTAGCATAATTTTAGGTATTTAAATAAAGGTTTTGCAGGGAGGAGAGAGAGAAAAAAAAAAAAAAAAAAAAAAAAAAAAAAAAAAACTTGAGAATTCACAATCACTTAAATGCCTCCACAGGAAGGCTGGATATTGTGGATGTCTCTCCCAACCTAGGGAATGTTAATTCCACCTTTGCTACACTTTCCTTACTTAGGCAGAGGCATCCACAAAACCCTGCCTCCTCCATGCCTGGGGGCTTTGCAAATCTTGCCATTGGATACTCATGAAAGACTCTCTTAATAGGCTTTTTAATAAATGTATATTTAAGAACCCACAGCAGGTTTCTTTTCCATGAGCTTGCACTGCCTTTCCTTGGGCCCACATAACGTTTCAGTGTTCATATTGTGTGGCAAGGAGGTCCAAGCTCCCTCTAATGGTTTGAAGATCACAACCTAGAAGTCAAGTCTTGCATGTCCTTTATGTTTCTTTATGGAGGCAAATCCATGGGACTCCAACCTCTCTTCCTAAGGACACAGCAGCTTCTGCCTGTTTGCCCCAGTCCCAGCTGCGACCAGTGTGTCCATCCCAACATACGCACCTCCTGCTGATCATCCCATGCAGCCAGCTGGGAAAGGCTCCATCATCCTGCATGACCTTCTGGGCCTGCGTCTCTCTGAACCAACGGAGAGTTGCTCCTCTCTTGAGTTTCCTCATTTTTGCCTCTTCTCCAGTCTGTTCCTCTGTCCCCAGAATGGGGCGAGGCCCAGGAGGGTGCAGGAAATTATCAAAAGGAGTGGACTGAAAATAGGGACAGGGGAAAGTAGGCATGAAAGCAAGGTCAGAGGCAAGGCCCCTATAACAGATCACTTTGGTAGATCCCATTCCTGAGTCCCTGCGGTTAGGACAAGATCACCAGTCATCAGATTCTGCTTTCAGTTCCTCAAAGGCACTGACAAAATTTTTTTCACTAACCACACTAGAAAAGGGCTTTCTCATCTTTGATAGATACAGTGTTCTCCTGGGACCACGTGCAAGAGAATATGTATATGCAGAAGGAGTAGGGAAACAGCGCACATGGCTAAGTGACCCCCAACAGAGCTAGTATTGCTACCTCTGTGAGTTTGCTGCGTGGCCGTGGCACTGGGGGCTGTGGTGGCATATCAGCTGCAGGACAAGGAGAAGGTTGAGAGCGTCTCTTTCGTGGTAGAGGAACTGGCAGGGAGACTCTTTCTGGAACAAGAGGAACAGGTAGATGGAATCTGGGATCCAAGATCAATGAGATCTGTCCTCCATACGCCTAGCATAGGAGCAGGCATGCAGACAGAACAGGAAATGTTCTGTCTTTCCAGCACTTGCTATAGCAACAGCAGGAAGAGGGACCCCCAAGAAAATAAGCGGAGCTCAGTGCTTTCCTGTCTCTCCTCAGCCAGGCTCCTGAGGCTGGGAAGGGACAAGAGAGGCAAACAACAGCGGCCTCAAGCCCACTGTCAACTCCCACTCCACATGCTATAAGGAGAAGTGGCAAATCACAAAGCAGGGTTACAAAATGCTCCCCACTGAGCAGATGGGAAAGGCCCAGCCCGGCATTCCTCCCAACACAGCCAGCTAAGTGACCTGCATTTTCTCTTTCCTCACAGAGGAAGCTCACTGCCAAATGGGCCACATAAGTGGAAATTTCAGCTCCACAGGGACCAAGGACATGCCACCACGACCAGCAATTTAAAGCACTTTGAAGACATCATCACAAAAGCAGCCCCATACTAGCGTAGTGGAAGATACTCACTTTGGGCTTCTGCTTCCACCTCCAGCTGCCGGATTCTCTCTCTTTCTGCCTCCTCCTGTAGCTGTAATGCCTGAGCTTTCAGTTCAGCCACCAGTTTCAGGTACCTCTTCCTGCAGCTGAATCCCCTGAAAGCTGTTCAGAGAAAAGCTGTGGTTAGATAAAAAATGCTAATCATATTTTGTCACTCCCAAGTTGCAGCGATATTCCTTTGCCCTGTACAAAGGCTTCCATGCTTGAAGTCCACTTGAACTGCTGCTAACACACAGTCAAAACCATGTCAGAACTGTTTTCTACTCCCTGACCCATCTGATCACAGATTTTGATGATCAAATCACAGATCTGATCCCATCTGTAATGCTAAGGCACTAGTTACCTAAAGAACAAAGTATCATACAAGGGTCACTGTTAATCATTCCTCTCCTTTGGGCCACTACTGAGTAAAAGCAGAGCTCAGCTGCACAGGAATCAGGGTTTCCTTGATGACCTTTCCCATAAGCAGCCCTCACACATTCACCAACACCATTAGAGACACTACATCATCCTGCACCAGGTGAAAGTGGCATCCTCTATTTCTTAAGGACACTACCCACTCATGTTGCCCACGGATGAGAGCAAGGAAAGGCATGTGACAGCCTGAGGTTTGCTGTACTATGTGATGGGTAATTGAAAGTTTCTCAGATGCTTCAGCTTTGGGCACAGGACTGAAGAGAAGCACAGCAGAAAGATCAGGCTGGGTGGAAGCTGCCTCCTCCTGGTTATCTTAGTCCTCATGGGGCCTGTGCAGAGAGAAGTACCAGGCTGCCCACAGCACCCTGCTCTGCAGAAACAGACTGCCAAGGCATAGACTACCCCCCAAAAATATATATATAACACACTATTCTGCCTGTCTTTGAAAGCGGGACTGAGATTTGCTTCACTTTCAGTGAGAGAGTCTCCTCAGCTTAACACTACTCACAGGGCAGCCCTCACTCCCTGGGATGCGATCAGAGTTGAGGGGCTGTCCCATCCCAGCGCTCACCTTTCTGTATGGCAACTGCTGATCTTTCCAGTTTCTCCACACACTTTGCCAGCTGTTCCTTGTGCCAATATTTAAAGAAGAGTCGTGACTTTCTGTGGGTTGATGAGAGAAAGAAACACTGAGAAGCACTGTTTGTCTGAACTTGCATCCTGTCGTGCATGAACAGATCCTTCATACAGCCATAGCTTCCTCCTCGAAGGGATACGGGTAACAGTCTACATGGATGAAGTCTCTGCAGTTCAGACCCCCCAGTCCCTACAGCAGCAATCCGCACCTACCCACATATCCAGCCTGTCAGGTCTGTACTTTGTAGTATGTCCAAACAGCTAAAAGAGATGAAAAAAATGCAAAAGTCATTCTTTTTTCCCACCCAAAGTGAATGCTGCAGCCAGTGATTTTACATGTATAAAGGAGATGCAAGTGCCTTAAAACTTCTGCATTGTATTCTTTGACCTTTGTCACTGACCACATTCAGTAACTGGCTGATAATCTATAAAGCTCCTTGAGGTAGAGCTGGGAGAGAATCACACTGTGGAGTGTTAGCAAAGAGGTTCCTAAAGACAGACACCCTTCAGCTTCTTGGAAGGCAAGTGTGCAGGGTGCATCCTACTCTCAGAGGTGGGTTTTATCATTTAGGTTCGGAACAATTTGGAACACACAAGTTGCAGGATCTATATGAATCCTGGAAAGAGATGGTTTTCCAGTTCTGATTTCATTTTGCAGGAAGAGTCCAGGAGCATCACAAAGACAAACTCCTCCCTCTACCTGCACATCCAGACCGTAACACCATAGTGGCATTTTTTCCATGCATGCTACACAGCAAAACAGAATTGGTTTTCCTTCTCCCTCGCCCAAATTCTGCTGTGCCAAACCTACATGTGAGGCTACACTTCTCCCAAATGCATCCTATGATTTTCATGTCTGAAAATACATGGTGCTGCTTGTCTACCACCACCTCTCTCACTATAAGACCATTTCTTGACCTCACTTGGGTTTGCAATCCTTATTAATTCAGCCTTGTCAGAAATTTCAAGGAATTTTTGAGGTCTGGAGTTGCTGCTCCCACAAGATAGCTTTTTCAGAAGAACATTGAAATCCTTTTCTTAGAAGGAGAAAAAAAAGTGTGTGTGTGTGTGTATACATATATATATATATATATCATATATACATACATACATGTACATACGTATATATACATATATATGTGTGTGTGTATATATATATGTATATACATATACATATATATCAGCTATCTGCCTTACATGCTTTATTCTCAGTCTGTCACAGTTGGCTGTGGCAGGAAGGAAGGACTGGAACAGTGAAGGAGGGAAGCAGGTGAGAAGTTGCTGCCCTAGATGTTGGAAGGGGAAAGCTGACTGTAGGAACAGACTACAGAGCTGGAGAGACATTTACATTTTAAATGTTGTGCAAGGTATAAAACAAAACAGTTGCCGTGGGTATGTTGTGCCTGTACACAGAGCAAGTTCTTGGACCAGAGATATATGCTCTTTAGCTTGTGAGACATTCAGTGCTGGCTGCTAAGTCAACCCTGTCTTCAACTTACTCTTCTCAAATCGTCAGGAAAGAACCTGCAGAGGCTGCACTGAGTTCATGTCCAATTGAGTAGTGTGGACATCCTAACTAATCCTTGAAACTGAGTCCATTTACCAGTTCTCCTTCCACAGGATAGAAAGACTATACATCAAGTAATCCACAAAAGATCTCATTCATCATTGTACTAAATGATTTATAAAACTCTACTATCTTTGTCTAGGTATTTATGGTCCCCATCACCACAAAAATACATCCTCACTTTGTTCCTTTTATTCAGTTTGCTATGCTATCCTGGGAGTAAATGTTTCTGAAAAACAAGAGAGACTAACATTGGACTGCACGTGAAAGAAGGAGGATTCTTACCTTTCTTTTGTGAGACACACATCTGGTTTAACTAGAAGAATTCCATATCTGTCAAAAACAAATCAATCAGTAAGGTAAGAGTCATATCCTTGATACGCTAATCCATATAATACACTCACAGCAAATAACAATAAATCAGGATCTTTCTCAGTCTTCCATAGCAAACAACACTGTAGTCTTAGGCAAGTAAACTTTAAAGATAATTTTATTCTCTGCCCTATTACAGTTACCAGGATCACTTTTTCTGACAATATTTAACATGGAACTTTCTGAAAGTTTAACAAACCTTTCAGCAAACTCCTCAAATGAGGGTCTCCAGGAGAAACCATCTCGTCGGATCCGGATGGTCTCCAGCAATCCATTGTACCGGAGCTGAAGTGGCAGCATAGACAGAATCGGAGAAACAAACAGTCACAAGTCAAAATAGGTCATCAGGATATCAGCTCATTCACAGAATCACAGAATGGTTGAGGTTGGAAGGGACCTCTAGAGATCATCTAGTCCAACCCCCTGCGCCAGCAGGGACACCTAGAGCACAGGGCACAAGGTGGCATCCTGGTGGGTTTGGAAGATCTCCAGGGAAAGAGACTCCACAACCTCTCTGGGCAGCCTGTTCACCCGGCCACCTCTGAGCTGCCTGGGTGGCCAGTCCTGGCTTGAGAACTGCCCACAGGGGCCTTCAGCTTTGGTACATGCAACAAACCCAAGCTCACAGAGCTGAATCCTTTTTTAAAGCAGCATTCATTTGAACTAGAGAAGTTTGGGACTGAATGAAGGAGTTTTTCTGCAGAGGAAAAACTCCTTCATTCAGTCCCAAACTTCTCTAATTCAAATGAATGCTGCTTTAAAAAATGATTCCTCGGTTAAAGACTGAATTTACCAAATCCTGCAACTCTTGTGATTGTGTTCATGAAAAATAAATGGGAGAGGACCGGGAATGGAAAACCTGGACCTAGCAAGCTGCCACAAAGGCAGCTAAGCATCCAGATGTGTAAAAAGGACGTCCTCCTGTTTTCTCCGCAAAAGCCTTCATTCAGACCAGCCACCTTCCCACCATATCCATGGGTTTAACAGTGGAGTATGCACTTCCTTAGATCCATTTTCCACCTTCCAGACTTGCCTGAAGCACCTGTAAAGAAAACTGCTATTTTCTTACCTGCTGCAGCACCACCTGGCTGTCCACCACACCTGGCTCCTTCTGGCTGTTGGGCTTTATGCAGCGCACGAAGTGCGGGTTGGCAGAATACATCCTCTCCATGAGCACCATCAGGGAATGCTGCGGGGAACAGAAAGGTCAATGGTCCAGCAAGGCAAAGCGTTACCAGAGCCCTCTGAGTGCACTATCCTGCTCATGAGAGCTGCCCTTCCACCCCACCCATTCAGGCTCTTTTAACCTCAAGTGCCCAGGCTCTGATGACAGCCAGGTCACTCCTATTACGATCAGGCATCTGGAAAAGCCCCAGTCCATTTGCTGGAAGCTCTGCTAAGTGTAGCAACTGGAAGCTCTTAAGAATATCCCTGCACCCATCTCAAGAGGCACTGCAGGCAGCAGTACTTTACCCGGAACTGAGCTCCCACTGACTGCTTTCGTGTGCTGTTGAACTTGTCATCTGCTCCCGGTATGACCTAAAACCAGACCAAAAAAAGGATTATCCATGGAAGATCAGGAACAGAGCCACCAATGATCATTTGCCATGCAGACCAGAAGTACAATACCTTGGCTTTGACATGAGGCATTAGTGTCCCTGTCCTGGAGATAGTGGCTGGAAAAACAAATACAGTAACTACTTTTGTATCCAGACCCACAATCAACTATATTTAAATATTTCAAACTTCACCCCACATGCACATTTCCCCACAAAAACTGAACAACGGAGAAGAAAATACAAGGAAAGAGCTAAAGAAGAAGAGAAGAACATTCAGGTATATAAAGCAGACAATCCAGGCAATATTGTTTTGTGCTACAGAAAAGACAAGGCAGCCAGGTTACTGAACAACCCTTAATGACCTTCAAAAGAAATATCATCAACAAGGAAGCTCCAACAATGCAGGAAAAAAAGAAGTATAGCTAGCAAACAGAAAGCTCACCTACAACAGTAAACATGGGAGATTATATAAAGTTAAATAACTTAAAATAAGTCAGCAACAAAATGAGAAATTCAGAGAATTTGAGTTTACTGGACAATATAATGACACCCTTGATGCAACAGTGTCATGTGCACTGAGACAGGTTATACCTGTTGTTTATGAACTTACAAAGAGTTGAAACTAGATTAAATATCTTCAGTAGCAGCATGGAAGAAACAACAAAGACCGGCATTTGTGAAACAAAGCAGAACTCCAAAACACGGTGAAGACTAGAAGTGAAATTTACCAGTCACTCTAACTAGCATCTGTAAAGGTCAGGTTTGTGATCCCAGAACAATGCCGTATGGAGGGGTGCTTCAATTCCATAGGAGGAACAATGTGAGGGCACTCCTGGGGGGGTGGTACTTCTGCTACCATGAGATTCAAGGGGAAAAGAACGGCTCAGACAGATCTGTATAAGTGAGAAGGCTGCTGTAGGCAGAACCTCTCTGAGGCTGCCAGCTCTGGAGCACATTCATGGCTCATAAGCCTCACTCCCACACTTAGCTCATGTCAAGGAGGGCCCTGATTAATGTGGGATGCCCCATCATAAGAGAGGGACTTGCCTGTGAAGAGCACACTGAGCAAAGGGGTGACACTGTTGATGAAGAGTCCACGAATATTGGCTGGCAAGGTGTCTCTGTTCTTCTCCAGAAAGCCACCAGCAGTATACTGTACCTAAGGCAAAGCGCAGCAAGTCAGTAAAGGCAGCAGCTCTGACAAGTTGGCCCCAAAGGCCACCTCAAGAGCTTGCCAGGAGCAACTGTTAATGTAGATGTACATGCATTTACCGAACTCTGTGCAGGCCACTATACACTCCCTTCAGAGGCACATTCTGAGCATCAAAACAAAGAGGATGGTGCTGAGATGTTAGAACTACAGGACGGCAGCATAACACTGAGACATTCACGTTTCTTGTTCTGTATTGTTTCATGATGATGATGCTTCATTTACTTTTGGTTTACACTTTACTCTTTCCTCCTTGCTCTCTCTCTCTCCCCTTTGAAAAAACTTCCATTCTGCTTGCTGCCATGCATCCCCTTGTTTTTCTTGCTCCCTTCCTTTCTCATCTCCGGCCTGCCATTCTCCTTTCTACGTTAAGTGTTAGGCTTTGTAATAATGAACATCATAAGGAATAATGTAGGCAACAGTTGTAGAATTAGACTACTAAATTACATAATGCAGTGACCTGGCCTTCATTTGTTCTTGCTACATGAATGAATTCCAACCAATTCAATATATTTGGGCCAATGCATTCGGGACTAATGGCAATAAAGTTATATACTGGCCCTAAATCAAGGTACTCTCACATTTAAATGCGTAAGCAAGTGCTCACATTTTCAAAATGTTTACGTTTACTATCTAATTGCTCTCACTGGTTTCCTCAGTGCTCAAAATAAATTTGTGACTTTTACCGGTACCAGTGGACTCCTGACAGCTAAACATAAGCCGCTAGATTCTCCATCAGGGCTTTACAATGCATGCAGGGCTTTCACTTTATGAAGGACTATTTTAAGACTGGAGCTCCAATACAGTGGTGACAGATATGACATAAATACCTCTAAAACCTTATCACTCCTGAAGAAAATGAGGATTCTCTGGGAAGAATCTCTTCTCTTATATTTGCTAAAGAGCTCCATTTACCCAAGAAGGCAGCTCCCAGGAGACACAACAACTCCTTTTGGATTGTACATTGTTTAATTTCATAGTCTTATTTTCAAGCAACACATTTTTCTCCCCTACACACATTCCAAAGCACACTTCCTGAAAAGTGTACTTACATTCCCAGCATAGTGAATGATGCTGAAGCCCAAAACACGGCCTCGACCTGGCTGGAAGTGCAAATTCCCTTTAAAGCTGCTGTTTAGTTTATCCACAAATGTTTTATCTGTTGCCTGCAAGAAAACAGTTTTCATAATCAAATTATAATGTTGCAACATAGTCCCGACCTGGACACACAGAAATAAAACAAAGTGTTGGAAGTGGCCTTGACCGTGCAACAATTTCTGACTACTTAAGCTTATTTAAGTCTACACAAGGATGCTGATATCTTTGGACTGTCCTTGATCTAGCTGACCTGTCCCATCATCCACAAATGGAAACACTTCTGCTCATCCCGCTTCTTATAGTAATGCGCCAACATGACAGCACTCTCTGCAGCACAGATATTCATTATCAAATTCTCCACACCATCTTCTCTGTCTCCTACCGCTCACCCCTACCTGAGGGAATGCACTCTGCTCATCCAGAAGAGAAAGCAGCCCAAGTGGTTTGGCCAAGAGCAGGTCCTATAAGGAAAGGAAAGTTTTTAGATATAGTTAAAGCAGTACTTTCTCATCTATGTCACCCTTGGTGGAATTTCTTTCCAGAGACATCTCCTCCCCCGGTGGAATGAGGAAGTCTCCTCTCTTCGCTGGATAGAGCACCTCATTTCATAGAATCATAGAATCATAGAATGCTTAAGGTGGGAAGGGACCTCTAGAGATCATCTAGTCCAACCCCCCTGCACACGCAGGGTCACCTACAGCAGGTGGCTCAGGACTGCGTCCAAGCGGGTTTGGAAGATCTCCAGAGAAGGAGACTCCACAGCCTCTCTGGGCAGCCTGTGCCAGGGCTCTGTCACCCTCACGGTCAAGAAATTTTTCCTAAAGTTCCTGTGGAACTTTTTGTGCTTCTGTCAGTCTTACATCACTCACCAGAATGGGTTCATTATTGTTGAACTTAATAGTTTCCCAAGGCAGCTCTTCCTCTCTGTAGGCAGCCTGCTCCAGCTGGAAAATGTGCTAGGATAGAGAAAGCAGAAATTGAAGCCTCCAAACTTCAGGCTTAGACAACCCTGAACACCTTCCTTCCCATCCTGAGCAGAGAATGTAGGCATGGCTCTCCAACTCACAGATCAGAGATGCAAGATAAAATTGCTGTTCCACATGCCCATCTGTAACCTTGCCGCTCACTGCTGTTGCTGCTGCATAAAGCAACAACATCTTTTAGGTCACCACAATGTTCCCTCGTCCTTACTCTACTAGTCTGGTCACTGCTTGACCTATTCCCTCTACTTTTCCTGCACAGGTGGTTCCTCTGCTATGGCAGATTGTTGCTCTTTACCCTGCTGTGCCAAACACTCTATCTTTCTGGGCAATGGCCCTTCTTTCCTCCCACTCTTCTTCATGTGCTCTGCTTTCCCCCATCACACCATGTGAGATTACCCACTGTAGACTTACATGGTTGAAAAAGTGCTGCAGCTGCTCGTTGGCCAGGTTTATGCAAAGTTGTTCAAAACGATTCACTGCAAAGTTTTCAAACCCAAAGATATCCAAAATTCCTAGAAGAAGGGAGATGAGCATGTCATGGAACCTGCAAACCATCCCTGCATGTAGCTAAATACCCCAAAATACAACTATTGTCATCTCGCCTTGGGGCCCATGAAGCCAAGTTGACAGCTGCACATCTGCCTGGGTTCCTTTTGGAGAACTAGCTAGGAGATTCCCCACACCAAGCCCAGCTCCTCTGCAAAGGAAGTGCATCCCAGAATGACAGCCTCACAGTTACTTCAGACCAACTGGCTGCCCTTCAGACCCCATGCTGTTGACTAGTACCTTTCACATGATCATCTTTTGGAGAAGATAATGCTGAATGCAGTCTTCATCATATCTCATATTGCACTGTTCCTCCATCATGTCTGAAGGATGCACATTTTGAGGGCAGAATAGGAGCAAGACAAGCAAAACTCACCTATCTCCCTCAGCTCCACCTCAGGATCCACATTCTCAGCCAGTAGCTCATTGATCTTGGAAACAATCCAGCCAAATACTCGGCCATACGCTACCTTTGCAATGGAGTCTCGAGCATCTGCATAGGGTGACAGAGAATGGCAGTGACTCACTAAAGAGCTCCAAGAAGAGTAGGGAACAGAGCATACAAGCAGTCTCAAAACATCCACTCCAAGCAACAATGTCCAATGGTTTATGAAGTTGTTTTGGAGAGGGCAACCAATCTGATATCTGACTATCTTCCCTGCCCTCTGCAAGTGCACACAGAACTCTTCCTTTCTGAAGTCTGATGAGAAGATAATACCAGATAGGTATACTAGAGCCCTTGCAAGATCACAAAAAATAGAGAAAAAAAAAAAAAAAGCTGTTCTTTAGAATATCCAGACTTTTTTCCTCCTTTACCTGTCTATAGGGTAGAAGCACTATCACAATCAAAAATCAAGTAACACCTCCAAGTAGCATTTGGAAAACTGAATGGTCACTATAAACACTTGAACTTTCTGCTAACCAACAATTGCTGCCTGAAGTATGTAAACAAGAAGAATCAAATTGCAGAAGAATGTGCTGATATTCTAAGAGGGAGACCTAATCAACACAACCAATTGATGCACTGCTGTCTGAAGTGTTTATTTTATTGCAAGTGGAGACATTTGGGAAACTGAATAATTCTCAGTTTTTTGTTCTACTTAGTTAAGCAATTATCTAGAAATTCAGGGATTTTTTTAATGTCTTTTATTTTAACTCAACCTTTTTGTGAAGATTATCTTTGCGTAATTTCTTTTCTTACTGAAAGAGAAAGTAACACTTCACACTTACTATTTTAATATACTTTTCCATATGTGTCATTCCTTCCCTGATACTGTGCTATGACACTGATGATCTTAGTTATTTCTCCATCTACTACCCAGAATCCTGCACATTGCCAGCACTCTGCAGCAGCCTTCCCCTCTTTTGCACAAACATCTACAGTTGTCTTCCAGGCTGGATTTGAGGGAGAAAGCAAGGATAATTTCCTTGTTTCTCAGATAGCTCTACAGCCTCTGGGAGATCAAACAAAAGCAGTGTTCATAGTGCTATGCATCAATGAGTCCAAGAGGACAAGCACCAATATACTTGCCTTTATGCAAGAGAAACAAGGAAGCTGCACTGATAGGGATCTTTGTTACTAAGAAACTGCACATGAGTAGAGACACCCTTTCATCAAATGCACGTCAGTCTTTCTACTCAGTATTTCTATGATTTATGTGTTTCTTACCTTCTGCCTGCTGCTTGGTGTGAAAACGCTGAATCTGCTCCCCCCGGGTCACTGACATTGTGCAAACGAGACATTTCAACAGTTCATCTTCTTGAACTCCAAACTGACCCTGGGAGAGGGGAAATACAGGAGATTAGCCAACACTGAACCCTTATGTGGGGGACTGGCCAACACTGAACCCTTATGTGGGGGATTGGCCAACACTGAACTCTTATGTGGGGACTATGTCTCCCTGTGCAGGTGGGACATCCAGTGTAAGGGAGCCATGATTCCTTGGCATTCCTTTGCGGAAAGGCATTCCTCAAAGGGAGGCCTTTGAGATCTGCTGCAATACAAATATTACTTTAACATCTGGCAGCATTAAAGATGAATGCCCTGAGATCTTCACTATCCCATGCAGTGACCAAACTCACTCTTGCTCCCCCTTTGACGTACTTTGTATATTAATTTCCCAACGCTGCCACCTTTCACCTCCCATGGGAGATACACACCAGTTGTACATTCAGTTCCTGCTGAATGGTTTAATGACTAATTGCACAGCACCATGATGAGGTGGTTTTACAGGTACTAAGGGGAGCTTCAGCAAACTTTAGACTAGTCACACGAACTCACAGGAACCAGGAACAAAGGGAATACAGGTGCAGGTGAACTACTTAGTAACTGCTTTAACAGAAATGCCCTTCCTGTGGGCAATAAATGAAGAGTAGAATTAAAAAAAAAAAAAAGGCTTCTGAACAGAGGTAGGTGGCTGCTTCATGAACAGCGTAGGAGGGGAACAGGCAAAGATGAGAGTGAAACAACAAAAAGGTACTGTGGTTTCAAATCGGTCAAAATAAAAAGTCACAGAGAAGGCAGAACAGCAGAAATATATGTTAAACCCTTCTCTTTTGCATTGTTAACAAAGCAGATAATATATCCATCCCATATAAGAAAAATTAGATAGTCCAGGGAAATATTTACTTCTTAATCTGATGCTAATTTGGCCAGAAGAGCAAAACGCTCAAATCAGGATTAACAAAAAAATGATAGTAGTTAAGATGGTATCTTTGGCCAGGTTACAAGTCTAGAAAAAAATAAAACTTGTGTACCATACACTTGAATTACCCCAAGGCATCACACTTGGTATCACATGACTCTTGATTTTAAAAAGTTCGCATTATATGAAGTTAACAAGATAAGTGTAATATTGCCACACGCAGGAAAATATGTCTGGGGAAAAGAAACAAAGAGCCTCAGAATCACTGTACTGTTTATGTGCTGCAGGACTCAGTTCAGTGGTAATAGTGTTCCCTAGATACACAGGAAATAGAAGCTGAGAACTCCCTTTTTGGATATCATCAGCAGTCCCACAGAGGCAGTCAAAGTAGTCATGGAGTCATATCAGGCATTACTGGAAGAATCTCCTTGTTTTTCAGGAGTTCTTTAGGGAACAAAACCTCTCCTGCAATTTCTGTCAGGAGGAACTCCTGAAATCCCTATAGGAAAACTCCATCACCTTACACATTTAAGAGCAATTCTTAACATAAATATTGTCTAAAGATGATGCAGTCACACAGCTAGGAGGGACCAGCATCATATCCATAAGGTTTCTGTTGGTTCTCCTTGTGACTCACCGCGGCAGCTTTCAGCCATCCCTGGGAAGCTTCACTCACTTTTACAGACACACTGTTCTCCTGAGGCTCAAAGGTCACATTGCCCAGAGACAAGACACCAGCCAAGATTGCCTGCATGTCCACTTGTTCCTGAAAGACACAACAGGAGTAACTGAAAAGCTACCATCACTCAGCCTCTAGCATGTAACATCCATAGTGCAGATACAACCTGCCCCAAAGAGCTTCCATATTTCTTAATCAGAGAAGGTGGAGAGGTGAGGGAAAGGCACAGGGAACCTGCAGAAGGAGGCTCTACATAAGACTGCAAGATTCAGATGGTTTGGAAGCAGCATGGGAAGTTCAGAGGGTAGAGAAATGGGAAATAACTGCAGCCAGAAAGAAACCCTGCAGCTGCAGGGAGAAGCAAGGGGTCCTTGGGACTCACCTGTTCTTGGAAGCCCACCATGTCAAGGGCATTGCAAACCTCTTGATATTTGTGCTTCCAATGCTGAGCTACATCTTCTGTACCAAAGCGTCCACTTATGTACCTGAGAAAGTGTATATCCCATATACAATCAGCACAATCAGCACAGCCACTAGTCCTACCCCACAGTAGCAAAGCAGATCAGGGGCAGTGAAGACATGAATGGGAAAAGCTTCTCCAAGGCCATACAAATCAGAATGAAAGAAGAGATTTTCAATCTGCCAGCTTCCAAGCGGATCCGTAAGATCTCTTCATGTGTCCCCATCCAGTTCCTGCTCCCGCTTCCATTGATTTGTTCACCCCTGCCAGGCCCATAACTCCGCTATGCTGCGTCCTCCTCCACACCATGAACACTAATCCAGGATCTGCCTTTGAAGTACCTGTATAGTGAGGGATCCAATAGTCCATACATCTCCTTTTTCTCTGACGAAAGCCCAGCAAACATGTAGTAGAAGATATGGAAATTCCTCTCTCCAGTGTCTTGTTGCACCACTCGTGACTTCTCCAACAGATACTCACTCAGCTTTGCGCCTTTCACTGCACTCAAAAAGGTAACAAGCTAAACTTCAGGAAATACAAAGCTGACTGAGCTATTCTCCATCACTTCTTTGGTAAAAGGAGCACAGTGTTGTCTAAAATAGGTAGCTTGTGTACAATACCCTTAAAGCCTCCCATCTCCCTGGAAGTGGTTTTCCCCATGCTTCCCATCATCTAACAGATATCTCCATTAGAGACATTAGAAACAATCCATTATCTCCAAATTATCTCCATTAGAAACAATCAAGACTTCAGGCACAAGGGAGCACAACTGACACCTCCACCATACCCTAATGCCCTTCCCATGCCCCACATCATCTAAACGCAGGTCTTATCCTTAAGTCCTAGTTACCATAAGATTTTCTTCATTGTACACCCTTCTCACAGAGCATCAAGTTTCCAAATTTTACCCTCCACAAGTTCTGACTGAGTCCAGTCCCTCCAATGTCTATCCATCCTCCAAATTAGACATTTCAAATGTTGCCCTTGACCTCACCTGTATTCTTCTGGAAACGCAGCTGTATGTATTTTCCAAAGCGGCTACTGTTGTCATTCATGACAGTCTGGGCATTGCCAAAAGCTTCAAGCAATGGATTCACCTAAAAGAGGAAGAGAAATAGCACAAACACTCTTGAAATTAAGTGATCTAATCTAACTTCTTTGGAAAAAAAATAAGTTGAGCACTTGATGATTAGCATGCTTTTCAATGAATAGGAAGCACTCCATCAGTGCTCAAGAGTATCTGTTTTATCATATCCTGAAAAAATGAATTAAAAGACAAATATATTCAAATATATTCATAATATATTCATATGAGAGCAAAGAATGCTTGCTGGTTGGAGGAAAAGGGACTTGGGCTACATGCTGAGTAACCTGCTGAACATAACTTTGCAGCATTGCACTGTAATCTCAAATGGGCTAACTCAGTCCTTCCATACATCTCATATCCACCATGGATGACACTGCACTGAAAGAATAAGCCGTCCCAGAGCTCAAAGCACAGCGCAGAAACACCTCTAAGGCTCCATGGGAAACCTCAAAACACTGGCTTTTTAATGAAGTAGTTGAAGGGCTCGTCCTGCTTATTTTTTCATGTGGAAGGTTAAGGTATGATTTGCTCAAAAATTTTTTGGATGGCAATTCAAATGAAAATAATTTGGATCAAAGGGACAAGAGTATATGAAAAAAATCAAACAGTAAAGGTATATTGAAACAGCAAAGATGAAGGTAGCCAGGAATAGCAGGTATACTCCTGACAGCAAGTGTTTTACTAGTCAGAGAAACATTTCCTAAAGCTCTGTGGATTCTCCATCCCTGTGTATCATTAAATCAAGAATTTGTATTACAGAAACAAAGAAGTCCCTGTTCGACATTGAACAGGAAGAAAGCAATTCCAAAAATCCCTAATCCCTTTTCACAGACAACATGCTAAAATGATCACAGTGGTTATATCATTTAAGAACGAGCCCACTACATTCCAGGCAAACAGAATTACCGATCCTTTCACCCCATCTCATTTGTGGTCAGCTATGTCACCATTCTTACCCACTATTTCCTTACAATGTTGCTAGAATTCTTCCCCCTCCACATCCAGTGTGATAATGCAACAGGAAGCTCCCTGAGCTTAGCACAAACCACCCTGCAGCACTCACACTTCTCCAGCTACGAGTATCACCCTGTAGTGACCTACCTGTAAGATCTGCTGCTCCAGCTGCGAGTTGCCTTTACAAAGGTTCATTATGTGCTGCAGCAGCAGCTTGGTACTCTCCGTTTTCCCTGCGCCACTCTCTCCACTGCCAAGAAAAATCAAAGATAACTTCCATTAGCCATAAAGTGTAGTTGTCTTGTCCCTTACATCTCAGTGCCCCAACACTTGAAAGTGACGTCTCCTATATCCAAGTGGTTATGACTTTCTCAGACATGGTGCACTGGCTTGGACCACAGTTTCATTATACAGTGAGCTCCACAAGGTGCTGATCCATCCCCAGAGGAACTTTTCCCTGTTCACTGTGATGTTCCACACTACCATATCTGGATGAGATGCACCAGACAGTGCATTTGCTCTGCTTCATAGGGGGAAAAAAAAAAAAACCACCCCACATATCTAGCTCTTGGAAAACAACACCCTTTGAAAGAGTCTGGTTCACAGATTCCCTCACACGTTTGGGCTGACAGCTTCCCCTTTCTCCAGACAGCTTTGCCCCATCCTTCTGACATTCACAACTGAGTGCTGATCTCATGACGCTGGAGCAGTATCAAACCTCCAGCCTTTCACACATCCACGTGCTTCAGCTATTTCCGAACACGGGAATGCGACACCAAGGCCAACAGCCAAGACATCACACGTCATTCCAGGGTCACATCTTCCCAGTGCCTCCACCTCCAAGGCAAGTAGTAGCACGTGGAAAGCAGTTTCCCTGAGCCTGGGAGGACTGGGGATGTACAGCCTGTCAACAGGTGCCCGGGCACTGGTCTGGTAGAGACCTTTAGCGTAAGCATAGGAAAAATCAAATGCAGGAAACGCTGCAGGTATACACAAAAGGGCAGGTCTCTGCTTACACATCTGACCTTTGAGCTTCCGCTGTGGCTTTATTGCTCGGTAGCTCCCTGCAGCCTGGCGGAACAAGGTGAATTCCACTAGAGTTTTCAGACAGAAAGCTCTGGGCACTGAGGCAGCGTGGCTGCTCTCCTGGGCTCTTCTGCCCAAAAGAGAGCCCAGGCAGTGACTGGAAGAGCAGCAATTTTCAGAGGGAGAGCATCATGTTATAATGACTGAACTGGACTTCAGAAATTGCTTTGCTTGGAAAGGAAATAAGGAAGAAAACAGCATCTCAGCGTGATACACAGCTGGGAGCCAGGGTCCCTGTTTACTCCTGTCACAGAGCTACAGTGAGACACCAGTTCCTGGGAGGACGCCAGGACTCACTGCCAGATTCCTTCACAGAAGCCAGTTTTACTCCGTAACATTTCCCGAGCTCACAGCAGCTGCAGCTGTGGGCACAGCACAGCTGCAAAGCATTAGAGGCGTTTAGCCCCGTGACGGATACCTGATCCCAAGCGCACACCAGACCGCCATCATCTGAATACCCACAATGAAACAGGACCTTTTGCTGGCTGAGGACATGCCATCCAGACAGCCTCCCTGCCCAGTACGTAAACTGTTTTGTTTCAGCAACTTCCTTCCTCAGCAAGGCCAAGATAGTGATCAATGACAGCGATAGATAGCGATCGATAGACTAGATAGCGATAGATCAAGGTAGTGATCAATGAACTTGATGGCCATGCTTGAGCCCGCCTTCATATCCTGCAGCAAGAGGAACAGCATCACTAGGTCCTGCAGGCACCCTCTCCAGGTGCAGCTCCATGCCCCAGACTCTGAAGAAAAAAAAAGCCATCTCCAGGCTCTCCAAACGCCCTGCCACGACACGCTGGGGCTGCTACGAAAGCCAGGATGGAAAGTAATAGGAGACAGTGGAATCTGCAGCAGAAGACAACCCAGTCGTAATGAGCCTTTGTCACCTGGGAGGCAGCTGCCGTGTCCAGCATCAGCTGTAGGCTCTGAATCACATTGTCCAGACCTCAGAAAGTAGGAGTGACTAAAGGGAGAACAGGAAAGCCAAAGAGGCTGTGCTCATACCCTGGAGGAAAGCACATAGGCTCATGGTAGACTGGAGACGGGCACCTCTCCTGGAGACTTTTCAAGTACAGGAACAGCTGAATCCAATACAACCTCACACTGCTTTGATGAACTATGGTCTACCAGGAGGGATGTCGTCTCCCCTCATACTTTCCCCAACCCCAGCATTGCCCACACCAGATAACTTTATCAGCGAGTACTTTACTGCTTGCATATAGGAAACCCTGTTATAGGAACGAACGAACTTGTTAAAAGGATTGCAGGATGCACAGCAGTAACTCAGATTCTCAGCTCTGACACCACTAACTGCTGTCAGGAGATGATTGAGAACGCTGATTTTTCAGAGAACACCTGCAGAGAGACCTGAGATAGAGACCTATGCCTGTTCTGCATTCCTAAAAGCCTCTTCCACATGCTGACACCACAGCCACAACTTCTTATGTATTTAGTGAACAACACACTTCACAAAGCACAGACATGAATGATGCACGGCCTAGAGAAACAGGAGGGCCGGGACCCTTAGGGGCTGCTCCCAGTCCCACAGAGATGCTCGGCAGTGATTCAGCAGGTCATTTCCTGAACGTGTAGAATGAAAATACTGATAGCACAGTCAGATTACCAATCTAAAGAAGGAAATTAAGCAGCTGGCAATTAACATTTCAGCTGAGATGACATTTGAAGTTTGAACTAATCACAGTAGGTAATTAGCTAGCACTTTGAGGCTTTTCCTGCTACCTGATGCCATCTGTGGCTCGGCACGGTTCCAACACGGTGGTGGTGACATCATGGGATGAAGTGTTCCCGACACCCGAACACTCCTTGGTCACAAGAAACTCTTTTTGCCTTCTAGTACTGAGAACTTCCTGGTAGAGTAACATTTTTCTTGACCAAATTCCTAAAGGTCTCCTAGTAAACAAGAGTTCTTTACCCTGCTCTTTAACAGCCTGTCCTTACCACCTCCATGCCACGCGGGGCAGGGGGAGCAGCTTCACCCAGGCAGGGCCCCTTACGGTTTCTTTGCGCAGGGCACGTCAATCTTTCCAACGCTCTGCCCTCCCCAGCCAGCCGCTTTCAACCCAGCACGCTTTGGGTTTATTTTCCCCCCACAAAAGCCGTTTCATCTGCTTTCCGGGCGGCTCCCGAGCAGACAGGCGCCTGCACACGAGGCTGGGTTTCGACTCGCCGAAACCTTTGAAGCGGAGGGAGCTTCGCCTGCGCAGCGGAGCCCTTTGAAGGCGGAGGCTGCAGCCAGAGCTGCCTGGCGGCAGCAGGGCCCAGGGCTACCCGGGCCATACACAGGCTGGGGAGCCCTGGGGACCCCCGGGGGCACCGCGGCCCTCACCTGATGACGACGCACTGGCTGCGGGGCCCGGCGGCGTGGCGGCCCAGCATGGCGTGGTAGGCGCGGTCGGCGACGGCGAAGATGTGCGGCGGCAGCGTGCCCTGCTCGTGGCGCCGGTAGCGCTCCGAGACCTGCGGCAACAGAGCGGGGCAGCGCGGGGCAG
>VZSV01000003.1:1893781-1989727 GCA_013398735.1 Nothocercus julius
CTGCCGGCCCCACGTGGGGCGGCGGGACCGGGGATCTGCGCTGTGGGGTCGGGGGCCGCTGTGGGTCGGCGGGGGTTGTGGGTCAGCGGTTGCTGCGGGGCGCTGGGTTGGGCTGTGGGGCAGTGGGCCAGGCTATGGGGCGGTGGGTGCTGTGGGTGCAGCAGGCAGGTGCTGTGGGGCAATGGATGCCGTGGGGTGACAGGCCGGTCAGCGGGGCAGGGGGTGCTGTGGGTCTGGTGGGCGGGTGCTGCAGGGCGCAGGCAGTGTGGGGGTGCCAGGCAGGGCTGTGGGGCAGCAATTGCTGCGGGGCTGCTAGGCAGGAGCTGTGGGGCAGCAGGCAGGCTGAGCCGTGGGGCAGCGGGCTGCTCCTCCACGCTGCTAGGAGAGATGGCTGCTGTGGGTCTGAGCCCCCCTGCCCTCCCCGGAGGGTGCCCAGGAGCCAGAGGGAAGCAGCTTGTGCTGCTGAGACCTCGGGCTCTGGGGCTCCTGGCTGTGCCCCGGTCTCCTGTGAGTCCAGGCGGGGCCTGCTGGCCCCCACGGGCACCCACAGCAGCACCCAGCTGCTCTGAGGAGTGCCGAGTGGCTCTGCCCAGCACACAGGCAGGAAAGGGAGGCGTTGGCTTTAAACAACAAGCAGAAGGGGGCTGCAGATAGCGGTGACGCTGCGCAGGCCCGTCGCGCTCGGGCTGCTGCTCCGTGGAGGGCAGAGGGCCGCAGCGCTGCAAGCTGCCGCGGCTGGGGCGCCCAGCGCGCCGTGCTGCCCTTCCCGCAGCCCCTCCCCGCCTGGCTGGGGGCCTTTTAACCTCTTCACGGGGAAGATGAATGGCAGAAGGGAGAAGGTGACAAACCATCAAAATTTGTGAAAATGGGGAGGTGGAAGAGGACATAGAGAAACGCTCCCTGAGGATCATGCGGTTTTCCCTGCGGGTGCCCTGGTGGATGCTGCCCCGCTTTGGAGGCAGCCCAAATGACAGAGCCTCTGCGAGAGGCCCTGCACACTCAGTGCATGCGTGCGCTACGATCACCTGCTCACTGCAGGGGCCCAAACCAAAGGACCCTGTGAGCCCTATCAGCAATCTGCCCTCTGCTCTGCAAAGAAGTCGCCAAGCTGCGTGTCCAGCTGCATGGGCGGGATCAGTCCTAATTGCAGGCTGTGTCCAGGGCTCTTTGACCTGTTTGGGTCTTAAAAGACCCACTGGTTTCTGTCTGGTTGGGATAAAACAGTAAGGGAATGGAGCATGTGGCTGAAACCCCCTTTAAATGTCACAGTCCTTGGAGACAGGGTATAGTGCGAGGCACATGGCCCTTAGCACGGACCCGCTGGGCTGTTAAGATTTCAGAGAAATATCAGGGGGGTTGGGCTAAGGTAATTAAGGGAGTTTGTTTGTTTGTTTGTTTGTTTTGAGACTATTAAAATATTAAGAAGAAACTCTAGACATGTTACAGGCAGTATTTCTAAAAGATCACCAAGTAGCTAACTGTACAGAAAGTATAATCATTACTTCTATTCTGTGTCTGGAAAGAAGCAAGCTGACCTGCTCATGTCATCTCTAGATGAAGTATTTTCCAGTCTTCCTGTAGGTTTGGGCTGCCAAAGGTGGCAAAGGGTTCACAATCATGACATCAGCCTGCCCTAGCTAGAAATATTCTGAGTGGTTATTCCCGTCTTACTTGTGAGCACTCTGTAACTTTGTACTGATGTTGAGCTCTTGCTTATCTGTTATTAGCTTTATCCGTATTCTACCTCTCTGGCTAAATGAGACGTCACATCTGCCCTATTAGAATGGCAAACTTGTTTCCTGAATGGCTGTGAGAATAAACCTCGGGAGGAACTCTTGCTACTATCAAGTACTGCCTGTGTCCCTTCAGCTGTCCAGACTTCTGCTAGCCAATCAAATGACTGTCTCTTAATGTTTTCCGTGATTTTTGCTCATTTGTATTTTTCTTTTGTTTGTTTCAGATATTGGCCTTTATCTTCTGGGTGCTACATGGCTTCCATGCAGGTGTCTGAAATGTCTCTAGAGTGAAGACTATATTTGAAAAGTTTCCTCTAAGAAGGCGCCCCTTTCTGCGTGAGTACAGCCCATCCCTATGGGAGCTGAACCCTTTGCAGGGGATGTTTAACCGATGGTTAACCAATGACTCTTCCTCTGGTGACAATTTTTTTTGCTGCATATAACAAATCCACAACCTTGTTGCAGCAGCAGAGAAGCCGGTTAACAAGGATAGTGTGATTCATAGCAATCGTTCAGCCTTTCTCATCTCTGAGACCATAAACTACTGTTAAAAAAAAAATCACCAGTTTCTCAGAGAACCTCTGGGAAAAGCGCACAAGTGTTCTCTGTCTCTCTTCTCCCAGGATAAATCCTATGCTGGTTTCAACTTCTATTTTCTGCTTCTACCCACAAACTGCCTTGATTTTTATTGAGAATGTTACATGAAGAATTAGGCAAAACACAGGAAGCAGTAGCCTGTGGGGTAGAAAAAGCATGTGGGGTTGAATGCTTGGGATTTGCTCACAGCCCCGTGGCAATGTAGGATTTCTCTTCCTTTCACAGCCTGAGCTTTCTAACGCTGTTCCTCTGGTTGAAGCAGGGCCCCTGCATCTGCCCGCAGGAATGCACAGGGAAGCTCTTAATGACCATTGCTGCTAACTGACTTCCTTCTCTTGCAGCAATGTGCAGACATGTAGCCCTACGTAGGTCATGCATCTGTCATGTGTCGGTCTCTCTTGGCTTTCCAGGATACTCTTCTCTGTATCCCGGCCCTGCGTCTGCCATGAGTGACTCAGCCCTGATGTTAATGGCTGGAGTAAACACCGTCGAAGAGCAGAGGGCCCGCTGGGGGCGGAAGCGCAGCCGGACGGCCAAGGTGCTGCTGGAAACGGAACACGAGTATCTTGGGCAGCTGGATCTGGTGGTCACAGTGAGTATTCTGGCTCCGTCAGGTATGCGGGTGCTTTCAGGCAGCAAGTTTTCATGGGAAAGGGTCACAGAGCAGCACTCTGTATCTGTGACGTGGGACGTGTCCCCACCTTCCACATTGTTGGGGCTGAAAGGTATTTTTACCTCCTCTGTTGCATCTGATGCCTTGTGTTGTTTGGCCCCTTGGCTTTTGTCCATATCCAGACATAAGTCATAAAGCTGTGGATGTAGGGGGCACATGGCTTAAGACGTTTGGAATCTGTGAAACAGAGAGACACAGAGAAAGCAAAGACAGAGAACAAACATGGTTTAAAACAGGTGCATCGAGGAATACTGAAATAGACCCAGTCAATACTGTAGAGCTGTGTTAACTGTTTGGTAAGTTCTCTTTTTCCTACTTAGTTCTTCGTGACCATTTTAAAAGCCAAAGGGACGCTAAAACCTGCTGTACTGGAAACGATATTTGGACCTCTAGAATCCATATATGTGGCCAGCCAGTAAGTGAACCTTCTGATAGTTTCTTTAATTACATGGTGAGGACTCTATATTGATGAGGAAACAAGATTTCAGGAGGTAAACCTAACATCTTGTGAACCAGGCATTCATTTCTAGCACTGCTAGCCTTGGTGGCACCTGGAGATGTACCAGGTAACTGCTGATTTCTATCCACACATTTGGATACCTGCTTGCTGCCTGGACAGTGATTTTTAAATCAAACATTATGCACACGCTCTGGGTGGAAACTGGATGTGAGGTGTTGACTGACAAACACAAGTCAGTATAGGGGTTAATCATGGGGAATTGGGAAAATGTGGTGAGTGATGTATCCCTCCATAGTTTTCCTTCCTCCTATGAACAGGGTTTTCTCACTTCACCTGGAGAAAGGGAATTTGGGACTAGGACTGGAAAATTTATGTCAGAAATTGGAGCTTTATGGCCACTATTCTGAGAATTTGGAGCAGGCAGATAAAACCTTGAAGGTAAACATTTCCTGTACCCTTCCTGTTGTTCTCTTTTCTTCCTCTCTATTTCCAAAACAGCTACATTCTTCCCTTTCTCTTACTTCTGTTTCTGGAGTGATCAGTTTTCTTCCTCTTTCTGTGCTGCTGCTATTCTCAAGTCTGTCTGTCATGACGAAAGCACTTGACACTTACTTAAACTTTCAAATTTTTGATGCTTGTTGTTTCCTTATTTTTTTTTTTTTTGAGGGAAGCAGAACTTTACTCAACGGTTCTAGTGGAATATCCTTTTTTCCTTCCCCTTTTTATTTTTATTCTTTTCTACAATAGAAAAAAGAATGCTTTCTCTGCCTTTCTGCTTATTTTTTTCCTTCTTTCCACCTCCCTCTTCACATGGTCTGTCTTCCAAGAGATTTCGGAAGGATATATTTTGAACGCCTGAAAACTCTACCTGGAATTCATACCACCTGACATGTTCTTTTCAGAGCTTGTCAGAGCTTGTTTACAGCTGTAGGAAGTATTAAAATATGTTCCTGCCCTGCTTGTATTCATATGCATTCATTTTTGATGTGAAGAATAAGAAGGGAAAAGTAAGCCAATTTGGGTACTTACTTTGAAGTAATAAAAGCACAAGATTGTGTTTCTTTATGTTGAGAAGAGTGATAAAAGCCACTGATGGACTCTTTGCTTTTCATCTGTGTAAACTACCCCTCCTTTTTTCCTTTGCTTCTGTGCGCCATGTAAACTAGCTTTATATTGCTGTGCATGAACAGAGGACGTCACTGATATTGCCCTCGGGGAAAATGGTGGTTAGGAGAAAGGAAACAGTTTGTCCGTGGCCGCAAAAGAAGTTGCTGATGCTTGTGTTTAGGACTGGAATTCTACTTTCTAAGTTCAGGCATAGCCCATTAAAGTCTGTGCTTATTTTTTTCTGCAGCCTCAGGCTCTGTGCTCTGTCCCATACAGGAGCAGTTAAAGAAGAATAAGTCATTTCGACGCTTTAAGAAACTCCAGGAGTCTCGACCTCAGTTTCAAGGGAGGAAGCTAGAGGATCTGCTTCCTTTGCCTCTGCAGAGATTGCACCAGTAAGTAAGCAATTCTGAGTGCTCTGCCTCACAGGAGCTCTACATCACGCTTCCTTGAACATACTCATTTTATTTTCATATTTAGTAATGACGTTCATATATTTGGAAGCCACTTCCTGGAGAGATGATAGAAACAACCACGTATGTTGAACAAGTTCACAAAGCTCTTATAATTCAATGTTCACATAAAAATGTCTTCAGTAACGGACAAAACTCTCTGAACTATTGGGTTTTATTTCTTAATGGAAGCACTAATACCATATGTCCCCTGCCCATATAAAAAAAAAAAACACAAAGACATTGCTATAAATTGGAGGATTAGAGCTGCTATTAAAATATCTTTCATTACGCTGCTGTTCTGTTCTTTGGAGCAATGGCTGCAGCTATTGTTGAACAAGCATATTGTTTAACGAAGTTAAAGAAGGTTCCAAGAAATTACAGAAAGAGACAAAAAACACAGACATCTTATATCTGTATCTAACAAGCTGGTTGCCAGTGGACACTGAGTGTGTTTCTTCAGTTTGCTGACAATCTGTCTGGAAAATTCTTGACTCTTCTTTCTAGATGCACACTGGTGTTGTCTCGGTTCTGGCTTGTGTGTGGCAAGGGGATTGCAGCAAAGGGCCTTAAAAAATATATATAAAAATTATATAAATGATATAATTAGTGAACCACATGTCCAGAGAATGGCAGAACTGGTCTGCTGTCCAGGATTGAGGAATGCAAGAGGACCGGCTCTTGATGAAAGCAGGGAAATAGACCACCTTTAGATGGCACAGTTCTCACATGAAGGAGGACTGCTTTTCCATGTGTGATACTGGGTGTCACAAAAGTGAGAGAACATAATGTAATAGACTTATGGAAAAGGGGAGGCAGTTTATTGGATACCTTGGGGATAACAGGGCTGAAATCAGGGGTGGCTTGGCCCTTCAGGTTCAGATTGCATAGCCTGGAAAAAAAATCATCATCATCTTTCACAAACAGGAATGGCTGCTGTTTCTGGCGTCTCTTTATGAAATAAAATTACTCCTTCTATCTTAGGTACAAACACTTTCTCAGAGACCTGCTGGAGAACACCAGCCCAGACAATACGGAGTACCAGAAACTTGCAAGTATGTTCCTCCTTATAAATGCTGGTACCTTGATCAGTTAAACTCCTTGCTAATTCTAATCTTCCATCTACTTTCCACAGGAAAAAAAAAAACAAAGCCCTCTTCTGTCTGAGGTTTTAGGGCATTACTGTTTCCTATCAGCATTTTGATCCAGAGCTATGTCCCAGGAGGCAGGTACAGGAAATAGCAATGGAGAGCAGCAGACAAGGGGAAGGGCCTAGAGGTTACATCAGAAAAACGAGTGCTCTTTTGGTCACCTCCTTCAATTTTTCCTAGGCCCTTTATCATCAGCAGTCAACATCACTTGCAGTGATTGCAGTGGGGCGATTTCTTTTTTTCCCTCCAAATTCAGAAAATTCTTGTATCTGATATTTCACTGGCAAACATATGTCTTCTTAGAACCATAGAAGTTTGGTTGAAAGGGGCCTCTGGAGGTCTAGTATCCTGCTGAAATTAATGAGCAGCTTCGTTGCTGATACTGGGCTTAAAATTTTCATTTCTTAATTTCACCTTTCTTTTCACATCAAGATAGATGAAGAATAGCATGTAGTTGTGCAACTTCAGAATATGCTGATGTAATTTCAGAGGCTGTGAAGTGTGTTTCTGAGATATCTCAATGGGTTCAAGATGTCATTCGTAATAGAGAGAATTCACTGCAGCTACTTCGGGTTCAAAAACTGCTCAAAGGACAGAAGACCAAGGTGCTGGCACCAGGTAGGTCTTACTAACAGCTCTGCTTTTCCTATTAAACTGAGATACCTGGAAGTAGGTTTGTCTTTGTGTCTGACCTATTCACATTAACTTGTGTTCCTCTCTCTGCCCAAATTCCAGATAGGTGGTGAAGGAATGTAACTAGTCATTAGTTATGCAGAATGTAACTAGTAATTACTTACCTGGGCACTTTTAAAATGGAAAATGAATAATAAAAAAGTCTTTTGGCAAGAATAACCAGCAGCTTACTTGTTTGACCTTCAGGTAGGAGTTGATAACATGTAGCTCCAAGTTAGTCACAGAGAGTCCAAGTTGGTCAGGAGAGCAAACGTTAGGTGAGAATGAGAGAAAAACTTGGATTTTGGAAGAATGTAAGTAGCAGTGTTCTCCCTCTCCATGCAGGAACCGCATACCCTTTTTGAGTGTCAAGGGCTCAGTCACTGGGTTGTTTTATTTTAAGCTGCATGAACCACACCCTGTACATGATAAGAATCTTTTATCTGCATGGTTTAATAGTGCCACAAACCACAGTATTTGCATTGACAGCCAAGATGTATATGGTGACAGTCACTAGCATGCAAGATCATCTCCCCAGGTAACGTTCTTTTTTTCTTATGTGACTGTTCTCCACGCCAAGAGCATGTTCCAGGTTACAGACATGACACTGTGAGAAACATGGCCAGCCTGGACGTTTGTGAAATGGTCACTTGGAGAAGAGCATTGAAATCACTCTGCTTAAGGGTCTCCAAGACATAGCCCCAATATCTGAATGTGATTGTTGCAATGCCATGTACATTGTTGGGTGAAAGTAGAAAATAAGTTTTCTGTGGTGCTGTAATGCCTTTCTGAGCCAGTAACTGACAACTGTCTGTTTCCCTTGCATGCTCAGGGCGCTGGTATATCCGGGAAGGCTGGTTGTTGGTGGTGCCTTCAAAGGGAGAAGAACTGAAGCACAGGATGTTCTTCCTTTTTTCTGATATCTTTATTGCAACAAGGCCCTGTCATCCACTGCACCTGTTAAACTCAAACAGATTCACATGCCAGGCTGTCTACCCACTTCAGGAGTGCACTGTGGATAAAGTGTTTGGCCACACACAGAGCCAGGGAGGGCTTCTCAGTGTAAGTCTTTGGGAGGAAAAAAATGCATTTAAGAAAAAAAACAACTCATAAGGACGGACACTGCCCACTTTCAAGCACCCTGTTAAGCACAGGAACCCAAGGGAGCTGTCACCTGTAGCAGGGAGGTCTGCAGTAAGACAGGTTTGGCATTGGCTCTGTACTGTCCTAGTTTCTCCTAGTACCACTGTTTGTTTTACTAGGGGGTAAAAAATAGTGGAAATCAGCATGCAAGCTGAGTTGGAAGGTCAGTGGGCATGTCCCTCCTTGTGTTGGAGTTGCCACCACGGCGAGGGTTGGTACAGAGGGACACCAGATTCTGCTTCTCTTCCAGCTTTCCTTTCCGCACAAGACGCTTTTGTTGATGTCCAGCGATCAACAAGATATTAACGACTGGTATCAGAGTCTCAAAGCTGCAATCAGGTGAGCCTTTCTCCTTGTAAACACTGAGGGAATGGGGCAGAACACAAAAGGGATCTCATGTACCTGTACGGCATCTATCGTAGCTGTAAGGCTGATGAGGAAGACCTGGCTGACAGTCAGAATGCAAGGGAATGGGCTTCATGTGCTGTGACCTTTCCTTTTGCTTTTTTCTGTACAGGCAGCTGAAAGCCTGACCCACTGGAGTATAAGACAATCCAACAGCACAGCCTCCCCTTGTGGTAGAAGCATCTCCAGCATCTGCCTGTAGCAGAACAGCTGCATTCAGAGGGACTATGCATGGTGCTTGTGAGACTGAGAGCTTTGTCGGCTGTCCTAATCTCAATACATGTATCAAAAAAAGCATATGCACAGTAAGAATCTGTATATTAAGAATTTGTATCTGGACTTTTCCCATAGATTAGAAGCCTCTAGCTTTTTTATGCCTTTTTTTTTTTTTTCCCCTTGGGTAAGGACAACTAGAAGAGGCTCTAGTTTGCTTTTCCTCATTAAACATTTTTATCCAATGGTCTTTCTAAATTGCTGTTTTCACACTTGTATTTCTACACAAACTTGTATGTCTACCTTCTCTTGCTTCTGGCTGACACAAACCAGATGTCTTAGGTAACAGCAACACGGCTGTAACAGTATTTTCAGCGAGTGTTACACAGCTAGTACCACACTAAGCTAATTATTCCCTTGAGGATTTTTTTTTCTTTAATGATCACAGCCTTCAATTTTTATATCAATTGTCAGACTGTTTTGCTATTCCTTCTCCTCTAAGCAAGGCACAGATGGGCAGATGCTTAAACCTAACTATTTAAGATCCTACCTGTCAGTTTTTCATTAATCCCACTGAAAGCTTGCTTTGCTGAACTATGAAAACAATTGGTAGGTACCACGCTCATGGTATCGCAGCTGGACATGGGGCTCAGGTTTCTGATCTGAATTCTAAGAGACTGTGCAGGTGAAAGAGCACTGTCCTCTGCCTTCAAGGTTTGTAGGAACTGTATCACAGCAAAACTCCACAATGAAAAGCTAGGGCAGCATCTCTGCTCCCACCACAACAGCCATCCCCCAAGGACTAAATTCAGCATACTGACTCATCAGCTTTCTGGTAATACCAGTTTACCAGGTTTACCAGCTTACCAGCATGAAAAACACATTCAAAGAAAAAAATAGATAGAAAAGATAATTTAGAAGCTACACAGCAGTAGCAGTCTTGTACATGTCTTCTGTTGAAGAGAAAAATGATTGTTTGAACAAGATGTTAGGTCATCTTCTACAAGCTGCACCATTTCAAGGGTAATAGAAGTGTACTCTCCGAGACCTTAAGTTTTTGGTAGTAAACCCTTCTCCCTTCCCCTTCTTTTGTCAAACAGCACTGTGCATCCTTAACTTCTCACTGGAAATATCAGTGGAACAGAGAGGTGATGCTCTGTGAAATAAGAATCCAGAACACAGCACTACCACAGTGCAAGTTCTTTAGCATCATTAGATCTTGTCTTCTATACAGCTCACACCTTGTTACATACTCAAGGGTGACGTACATGGAGTGACATACTCAGTCATCCCAGCTTGTGAACCAGGAGGGAGCTTTCAAGTACAAATCAAAGGTCAAATCTCCCAGCAGTTACAGGGCTGTCTTGGCAAACACAGCCACTCTCCCTTTTATGCTAAGGGCACAATATGGAGGTTTCTTGAACCTCCACAGCTGAAACTGAGCTGTCTACCAGTCTCAAGTCAAGAGTGATGACTACTCTTCTTGCCTATGTTGTCTCCTAATTCTAACACAAATCCCTTGGGCCTTGCCACTTTTCAAGCCTACCTCAGTCCTACCTCTCTGATTTGTTTACTGTTCTTTTGGAACAACAAAACTAGCCTAAGGTGTCAATAAATGCCCAGCGCTGAACATCTGCACACTGGCTTCTAATAACAGCCGAGCAGCTCAGGTAGGGAGATACAGGACCAGAAACTGAAACACATCAAGGTTTTGGTTGTAACAAATGACTAGAGCACAATGTATACAGGAATATAAACAAAACAGTGTCAACCTCTCTTTCTGAATAGTGTTTATTTACACAAAAAGCATTAACCTCTCAGCTTGATTTCCTTCTCTTGCTGAATTGCTATTAAATCACAGGAAGGAGAAAGTAAACCTCGAGCTTGTGCCCACTGTTAGAATAATTCAGGCCTCAGGATCAACACTGAGGCCTCCTTGGACACTTTCCGTGCCTCTGCTCTGGGATGGCATGGAGCTGCCCCCGTAGATGAGCCTGCTGGCCTCACGTACAAGTGGCTCACACCAAGCCCCATCCCCGTGCTTTTGTGAGGCCTCCTTGGGGAGGGAGATAGGGACCTACACAGTGGTGCCCTCGGGGGCGCGTGCGGCCCGCTCCATGTCCTCCCGGTAGCCCTTGAGGAGCTGGTTAAGCAGTGTCTTCTCGCTGTTGGGCTGCGGAGGCATGAGCGGTGGGAACGGGTTGCCCTTGAGCTCGATGACGGCCATCTTGGCGCGGTCCAGGCTGTCGCGGTTGGGGATGTGCAGCATGCGCGTGTACTTGCCGGGGTGCGGCTGGTACCGCGGTGCCAGCACCTTGAACAGCTTGTGGATGAGGTCCTTCTCCTGCGGGGCGGCATGCGCAGCTCTGGGATCGCCGCCGCCGGCAGGGCCGGCGCTGGCGCCGGGCCCCGATCCGTACTTACCGTCAGCCAGAAGTCTGCCATGCGCATGGCCTTCTCGTCGCGGTCGCCCCGCTTGGCGTAGTCGATGAGCTGCGGGGAAACGTCAGCCGTAAGGAGACGCCCTGAGGCCGGGCCCGGCTCCCCCCGCCGCCGCTCACCCGCTCCGCGTAGCCGCGCATCTCGTCGGCGCGAGCCCACGGCGCCTCGATGCGCTCGTGCCGCACCAGCGCCGTCACCAGGTTGCGCAGCAGGTCGAGGCGCGAACGGGGACCCGCGCCCAGGTGCCGGTACATGCGCCCGTGCGAGATGGCGGCAGCCGCCGAGAGCCGCATCCTGCCGCCCTACCGCCGCCGCCGCCGCCGCGGGGCACCACGGGAGCGTCCCCCTCCCGGCAGCCCCCGCGAGACGCACAGGTACGACGGGGGCGGACGCGGGGGAAGCCGGGAGTTGTGGTTCTGCGGGAGAGGCGCGTGCCGCGAGGCATGCCGGGAACTGTAGTTTGGCGCCCGCCCTGGCGCTATTTCCCGCCGCTCGCGCCATGGCGGGCGCGCGGGACAACAGGCGCGGCTGGCGGTGCAAACCGCCCTCCCGGGCCGCCTCTCTGAGCTCGGGCTGAGGCGAGGGCCTCGAGGCAGGCGCGAGGCCAGGCAAGGGCTGCCAGATCCTGTCTGTCACCTCTTCCCCCCAGTCTCGGTGAGAGCACTTCAAGGCAGCCTCACGCTCTACGTCTCATCCCCAGGTTGTGTGGGGAAGTCACCAGGACCAGGGTCCTGTGGTGCTCAGCCAGTGTCGGTACCACCACCACAGCCCCAGAAGGGCATAAACACCCCATTTCCACAGGGACACAGCCTGTTCTGCAGGAACTCTGGTCCCCGCCATCCCACCCCGGGCCGCGCGTGGTTCTCCGGTGTTCAAAGATGTTGGAAGGAGGTTTCCTCCTGCTTCCGAGCAACATTGCCACTTTTCAGGACACGGCTTACGTAACAAAAGCGACTACCAACAGCATAAGAAAAATATCTTTGTTATTAGGAGTACATCATAAAATCACAGTCATTTTGTACACATTTTAGTATTTCATATACTTATATAAATAAAGTGAAAAGTATAGTTATTGGAATGTGAGATAGCAACAAACATACTGTCTTTTAAGTGACATTAAGAAAAAATTCTTGGATCTCATTGTCATCTTTCATTGCTTTAACCTACTAACCCTGAAATGTAGAAAAGAAAGGTTATTCAAGCTGTGATACCAATAATAACTCTAGGGATTGCCTAGATTTATAATCAATTTTCCTTTCCTTTTCCTGTTTTAGTCTGACCGTATAGGAATTCTTTTGCGTCAGTATTTCAGTTTTGCAAGAAAGACTAATCCTGTATGTAGTTGGCACAGTGTTGAAAGAAATTTTCCCGGCTTTTATTTTTTTAAACCCATTAACAATCACAATTTTCCCAGCACTATACACTTTTGCAAATGCTTCCATTAAATATATTTCCAATATTAATAAAATAACAAACTCTTTATTATCCTTCTGCTTATAACTTGATGTCTTAACATCAAAATAATCTCTCTTTCTAATAAAATTATACATAGTATTTAACTATATGAAACAAAGTTGTCATGTGCATGAGCCTAGTAACAAAACTAGACATGAGTGTAGATGTTTCTACAATCTTATTTGGAATTTTAATGTCTTTTTGGAGCCATAGAGTAATAAATAATTCACAAGCTAATGGCTTCCCCCTCTCCCTAGTAACCGTGCTTAAAACTGGAAACATTCCATCTGGTGTGGGTTTGTAAAACTTTTGGTGTGGAGAAGATTTTACCTGTCTTCCTGATTGTTTGTGTGTGTTTCTGTAGAAGATGATACCTTAATAAAACAGTTTCCGATACAATCTTTGTATTATGACAGTTATCATATGGTTAATTAGAAATAAAATGAGAAAGGTCTGTACAAAGATCTTGACGCAGCAGAAGGCTGAACCTTCCCAACCACCTGTGCTCGAAGGGGCTCTCCCTGCTGGAGCAATTCCCGTGTCCCCTGCAGCCGCCTGGCCCTTGCCGTAGCATCCCCAATGCAGGGACTCGGCCCCCAGCTGCTGGGAGTCTATGGACAGGAGGAGGCAAAGCACAGGGACAAAACCAAGCAGGTTTCCGTCCTCCTCTTCCACGTCATCCTCTTACAGAGGAAGCATAGCTTTAGGAAATCCCACTCCAGGCTGTAAAAATCATGATGCAGATTCTAGAAAGGGAGGATACTGAGGTCCACGTTTAGAAGGCACTTACATGTGTGCCCTGGTTGATGTTTGTGAGGCTGTAGGACTTTTTTTTTTCCACTATGGGGCATATATTTTTTTCTACCCTTCTGGTTCAGTATCAGAATTTTGTTTCTGCACAGCAGGGCATTCTCCCCCTCACCTCACTCTCCCAAGTTTGGTGATCAAACTGTAGAAGCTTCTAATTTAGTCTTTATATTTGGAAAACCAGCTTAGAACTAAAGTGACTTTTTTTTTTTAAGGATAGTTATTCCACGTGGTTAGGGGACAATGGGGATACAATTTACTTGCTGTATAGGAAGTGACTCTTCACTTACTAGATATGGTCCCAGAAGCTGCAGTTATTAATTCTGTAGTAGAAATCAACCTGATCCAGCAGGTGCTGGGGAGGGTAACATGCAGGAGAGAAAGCACATACATAATTTGACATTTGACAAATGTACTTAAAATTGCATATTGATGAACTGGGTCATTTATACCCCATTGCCTGCTTGGAATTAAGAAAATAAGACCTGCTGTCCCACAGCTTCTTTCAGTCTGCTCCCATGAGACCACCCCTTTTTGGTTACAAGTTTCTACCCAAATCTCACTGATCCATTGCCTGGATCTGCAATTGGATTTACTTGGATCTGCAGCTGCTGAAAACGCTCCTCGCAGAAAAGAAACCCAAGGCCACTGGGTGAGAACACCCATTTTTCCTAAGCTGCCACCTACCACTGATTTATACATTACTTTTTTAAATATTGACATACATAATATGTGAAAAAAGAGGGGAAAAAAGCCATTAATATTCTTAAAGCTAATGCCCTTGCTTATAGCATACTGACAGTATGGAGCTGTGAAACAGTTATAGGAATGAACTCTTAAGATACTATACAAAGATACTAAGGGTCTAGAATAGCCAACTGTGTATACAACATCACCTGTACTAACGGTACAGGGATTATACCAACTGTCTTCTGGCCCAGAGAACATGGAAGGACATCCAAACCTGTATAAAGGATCTGGAAGGAGCCTGATTATATTTTTTCCTTGTATGTATCTTTTTAGAACAGGAAAGTCCTGAAAAGCATGGCAAAATGAGAAATTTTTCATTGTGTTGTAACATGGGCGAGTCCCAGCGCTAAACACACTGTATAAGTAGCAGTTACACAGATACAACATGATATTAAAACATTTTGTGCTTAATATACTCCTCACATCTTTATCTTTTGAGTGTGGCAAAGTTCTCAGCAGCTGTGGCAAACCCAAAGTAACGGTAACACACATCATCCACGAGGTATGGTCTAACTCATGCATCCAGTTTTCCAGTGTAAAAAAAGGCATTTCCTTTCATCCCTCTTTACAAATATAGCGTCCTCTCGCCTTAGCTTTCCAAGTGCTAGTTGTGGTGTTTTGCCATGTGCGGACCTGCACCTACTCATGCTCCTTGAACATCAACCAAATACACTGCAACTCTGTGTCTAGCTCTGTAAATGCCAGTTAGATGGCTCTTACACGGCAGAGGAACAAAAGCGACAGCAGCTCTTTGCCTCGTGCAAACTTGAGGCCTCTCTTTGATCTCTGTTTCACTCCAACTACTTGATTCAACTCGGTTGTTTTTCCTGCTTCATAAGTTTCCCATTCTCTTGCTCATCCCTGTTGCGATGTATCCAGTAGGAATCTGTTGAGGAAGGGAATCGCTCCCACACTGAGCGGCAGGAGAAGGGTAAGGGAGAAGTAGGGGTAGTTTAGGTCAGACACATCTTGACTCTCTTTGCATAACACGCTGTAGCAATACAAAACCAAATCATTTCCAAGTCAAAAAGCAGTGCCCTTATATCACTGCTTTGGCCATTTCCCCACCCCTGCCATGATTAGGCATACACAGAAGGGCACATTTCAGTTGCTGCTCACCTCTGCTGTAAAACGGAGATCTACCCTTCACAACTTCCTAAGCCTGGGGACACTAGGTGAGAACTTGAGGTCAGTGAGATATATATATATATTTTTTTACATGTATAAAGTAACTCTGGACCTATGTTTTCACTACTGATGTCTTTCAAGGACAATGTTCAGCTATCCCTCCATCTCTGGCAAGAGTCTAGGTACTGGGTCATTTGGACACTGATCAAATGTAAGTAGATGAGATGCTGTTGTCTGCACCATTAGCTAGAGCATGCCTAAACATGCTAGCCCTATACACCAGAAAGGTTTTCCTGATAGTCTAGATACAATGAAGAGTGCAGGCTTGATGATATGGGATTACTGCAAGGAGGCCACTGTGAACTGAGAAAGCTACAGTATGGGCAGCACGGTTGGGGAAAAGCAAAGAGAAAGCTGGGAAATTATATAAAATATATATTTTTTACATTGTCAGTGCATTTTTATATGGAACAGCTCTAAGGGGCTCTTTTTCAGTAGGCCTAACTAAGGATGGGCTGCCTTCTGTATCCTGGAGTCTCTGGGTGCTGCCCGTGGTTTGTAGTCTTCTCCAGATCCAAGATCTACTGTGTCGTGATAGTTTGTAAATTCCTGAGGTAATGGAAACTCCTCTGTTGATGAGTGAGTCCTGTGCCCAAACACTCTCTCTTGCAGCTCGGCAATGTCATTTCTGATGTCTGCCATCATTAGCAACAGGAAGTCAAATGAGCCTGGAGGGCCCTGCAATCACAAAGCAGGGTCATTAGGAATATTGTACTTAACTTACAGTTTTCAAAAATGTTGATATAATTACCCTTGCATTGCAGGGGTAATTCAGTAAAACATTGCTTCATATTGGTTGCCTGAAATAAAAGACCTCTCCTTGAGTGAGCCTGCTCAGGAAACAGTCTTCAGAAAGCAAATGTTCTCAGCAGACAGAGATAAAATACTTAGCTCTTTTGTTACTAAACACTTCCTTCACTGTATCTTTTCCCTAGCAGCATTTTCATAGGAAACAGAGGAGGTAAATCTTGTAAATTATTTCTTTTTAGCTGACTTCATAGTGAAATACAGTGTTCAATACTGGGATTACCCTGTTGCCCACCTTGCTAAAAATCCATTCTATCAATGAGAAAAGACTGTAAGAAGGAAAAATTTAAACAATTTCACTTGAAAATAGATTGTAAATTTCCACCCTTCTCTAGCTGACTTGTTCAAAGCCAATGCCTGGGCAAGACCCCAGACAGAGACTCGGGCAGGTTTTTGAAAGGTTCCAGGTTTCAGGCTACCAGTGACACTGTTGGGTGGACAGTATGAACTTGCACTTTGCATAGGATCTCATGTCACTGCCTTCTGATTGTGTCCCACCACTGTTGTAGGGCAGACACACACTTATTCCCTTCAGTGTGACATCCTGCAAGGGAGGAGATACATAGGCAAATGGATTTGATAAAAACAGGATACTTACAGGTATGCCTTTTGGTCCTGGTGCTCCTCGCTCCCCCTGTAATCAATACCACCTCAGTTAGTTTGCTGTGACTAAAGGAAACAGAAAAAGCACAGTTTGCCTTAGCAGACACTCTTACTGTCCCCAGGCCAAGAGTCCTTAGTTTACACTAACTCTGTTTGCTAAGAAAAAGAAGACCTTGAAAGTAGTCCCTAGTCTCTCAGGTTTACAGACCTCTCTCACACTGACAGACACTGTCCTGAAGTGCATTTTAGGGGAATGAGAGCCAGGATTTGCGTGGCCAAACTCTTTGTAAGTAGATGCCTTGACTCCTTTTCTCTCTCTTTTTTTTTTTTCCCCTTCTTTTTTGCCCAGCTGCAGTTCTGAGGCATTTTTACGTATCCTTCATATCTGAAACCCCTGCCCTGGCAAATCGCAGTATCCAGGTTTATGGGCACTGCAAAATGTATGCCTTGACCAAGCTCTGACTGTTCTCAACTTCATGTAAGACTTGATCATTTCAGCTGATCAAAATTGATAACAGATGTCTCTTTGAATGAAACAGAGACAAAATCCAGAGTACTGGCACTTTTGCTCTCTGTGCTTTATAGTCATGGGGAAATAAAGATTATCTTCATGGACAAAATGCATTTTCTTTGCTAACAGGATTTAAGACCTGGCCCAACATCAGCAGTAGTGTTTGCAGAAGTCTGAAGTAATAAAGCTATTATTAAAAATAACTCTGCTACAATTACATGATGCATTATACCTGCTGGAGAAATGCTAAGTAAACAGGCAATGTTGAGATTTTGCAGGCCTGCTCTGGTGGGCTATTGTGAGAACAGCACTGAGTAAAAACACAAAGAAAAAGTAAAGCAGGAACAAATATACTGGAGGAACATAGGAAATTGGCACTGACTCTAGGGGAAACAGAGTTGGACACTTCTGATTTTCACCTAGACAGTAACGAGCCACAGGTAATGGGAATTTGCAAGACAGCAGTCTAATGAAATAGGCTGAGGCATCAAATTCTTCATGGAAAAGCCAAAAGGTCTGTGCAGAAAGGAAAGGGGGCTGCTTGGCAGATATCCTGTCAGCGCTATTTGGGAGACTTGAAGAATGGGAAGCACCAAATAGCAGAAGGAAGACATGAAGGGATGGGGCAACAGGACACTTTTAGCATAGCAAAAGAAATGAAAGATGGTAAAAGGGAATGATGGCAAACATGTAGTTGGTCTCTCTAGTGAGCCTGCACTTCACATCCACGTGTGCCCACATTGTGGAAAACAGTACCTCTCCTCACCTTGCTACCATCTCTCCCTGGGGCTCCCGGAGGGCCCTGCAAGAGAAAGAAAAGTGTTCACAAGAACATGACTTTGTGGAGTTCAGCCCAAATATGCAACACATAACAGGAAGGGAGAATACTGACCACAGGGCCCCGTCTGCCCTGCTTAATATGTGATATGTCTGGAGATGGTCCCATAGGTCCCATTGATCCTCGAGGGCCTGGCTGTCCAGGAGGTCCAGGAGGCCCAGGAACTCCTTGACTCCCTTTTGGTCCTGGAGCCCCTGCAACACAGCAAAGGTTACCTGCCAGGTAAAGCATTCAGGACACTTCATCAGTGCAAGCTGTGGGGACTGCCAGCTTTACTGAACCATCCCATGGTCCAGTCACCTTAACTCTCCCAAACCACAAATCTGTAACAACAGAAGCAACACAGCAGTCATTTGAGACAACGTTACTCCCTGCCACAGGGACTGCATCTTCAAAAAGCAATTGAACCTGGTGTAATGAAGAAGCCCAAACTACCACTGCCATGGTTAGGCATACAGACTGGGAATGGAAAGCAGAAATGCCTCATTTTCACCCAGAGAAGAACAGGGCAAAGGAACTCATCTCACATGAGAAATATCTCTTGCAAACAGAAAGCTTCAGAGAACTTGTGGAAAAGATGTGTCAATGACATTTGCACATGTCTGGCACAGAAGCAGAGCTTCTTGGTCATGAACTGCGCTTCTGTTCTGCACAGCACAGGAGCTAATGTAGGGCACTGTTCTGTTTGCTTCATATCATTTTCAGCTTCTCTTGGTTCATGAGAGAATGCTACATTTTGGAAGCATTCTGCCAACAAAGTATGTTTAGATCAAGTGAAATTCTACAACAAACAAAACAGAAATTCAGGGACCTGAAACAAGATTTGCACAAAACACAACTCCTTAAGGTGTCAGTACCTGAGCTGCTTTGTAATTAGAGGGGAAAACATTTTTTCTTCATACGTAAGACAAACAAAGAACACAGGAAATAAAAGACAAAGAGTAAAGATGGTTTAGGAGGACAGAATAATTATGGCAAGGATTTTCAGAAGGAGTACAAGCAAGTTCAAGGATGAACCTCTCTGACTCCTCTTGAAGACCCGGCATGGCGAGGAGGAGGAAGACCTCAGCACAGATGATTTTCAGGCAGAAAGGATAATTCTACAGTACCTTGGACAGCTCAGGTCAGGGGAAACCAGATGGGAGCCATGTGGGACAGGCCTACGTTAGACCGATTGCAAGGTGCTGCACTGTGCGCTTGAGAGCGTGACGCAGAATCTCTAACACACTGGCCTTGCCCTTATCATCTACTGTCGACTGAAGATACTCATCCTCCAAGAAAATGAGATAGAGACTCAGAAAAGCAAAGAAATACTACAAAAGTGGGAATAAATGGGGATCAGTTCAGTGGATAGTAAATCCAGTCTGGCAGGGAATATCAGCCAGTCCTCCCTGAGCATATTCCTGAAACCCAGAAAATTCCTTGGATTCAATGTTAACCTGAAATCACTTCTTCATTCAACAAAGTTCCAAGTCTTTTAACATCTGTGGCCTCAGTTTGCAGAGTGGCTGGCTTAAGTTAAAGCTTTACGAATTGTGTGTTTTTCTGATTGTTTCAACCTATAGCTAAGCAAAGTGCAAAAGGTGTGAGTGGAGTTTTCTTTTCAGATTCTTTTGAATCTGAACACCATATAAAATAAAATTTAAAAAAAAATGAATACTTGCAAAAGCAGATAAAGAAAAACAAAACCCCTGCAAACCAACAGCACCTTTTCTGCTCTATTAATGGTAGTGAGCTAAAGTCACAGGAATTCCTGAAATGAAATGGAGAATGCTTAGGACATATAAAACATTACAATAAATAAAAAAATAAATAAAAGGAGGGGAAATAATAGCTGAAGCAGCTGAGATATCCCAGAGAAAGGAGGAAATATATACAGAACAAACACAATTTGCATACAAAGAAATACATGGAGACAGTTGACAGAAGCTGACTATAATGACCAGACAATTTTTCTTTTATAAATTAAGTACAGATACAAGTATAATAAAGTACAAAAGACATGAAATTCTGTCACAATGGAAGATCGAAACCTATTTTTATTTACCCTCAGATCTCTCCAGTCTCTGTCTTACCTGGAGGGCCTCGTTGGCCTGGCTGCCCTGGAGGGCCAGGGATATATGCATTTGATGCAAGCACTTTTTCACCTGTGATTTGCTTGCTAAGATCAGCAGCATTGTTTGGTAGCAAAGCAACCTGCAGAAAACAAAAAGCACTGTAAGCCCTCTCATTCAGCTGACTAAATTACATTCCTTACTAAGCTTTCATGTGGACAAATATTTAAATACTGTAGAAATATACAAAATCCTTATTGGTATCCATGGTCATACCAACACAGCTTTAGGAAGCCTGGTCAGGACTGCAGTTCATATTACACCAAGCAATGTAATGCAGTGAGGGGAAAAGAAAAAAGGAAAAAAAAAAGAAAAAGAAAAAACAGTCATGTTTCCTGACCCTAGCAAAAGACCAAAGTTCAGCAGCTGTACCCATGGGCACGCTACTAGAGAACAGCTTTTTTGCATCTGAATTGCCCCATAAAGGTTCAGAGTTTTGCAGAAAAGAACAACCAGAAGTTGTTACTCCTCCAAAAGACAGTGAGGGCAGAGGGAAGGAAACACAGCATTTCTGAAAATCATGTTAAAGTAGCTGAATAACCCCAGAGCCTTGGCGGTATACTCCAGCAGAGTACTGTACCTCCCTTTAGGTCTTTACTTTCTACCCCTTCCCCTGTGGTTTAACTCTCATTGATTCTAGCTCCTCATCAGTAAACCCCCTGCAAATTATCTCATGCCATAACAAAAGCACCTGTTATAGTTGCTCTGTTTTTTTTTTTCTCCACTTGATTATCTGGTGGGCGATCTCAGCTAAGCTAATTAGTCACAGGAGGGATTCTCCTTCCTTCGGTTGATAGGGAGTGGAAGGCTCAGAGCAAAATTCTAATACTCCCCTTTCACTAAGACTATGTCATCTCAGGCACATTAATCTCATCTCATTTAGAAGCTCCTGCTTGATTAAAATGGATTTTAGAATACAACGAGGCTACAGAACTTGATTTAAACACACCTATTTAAAATGATTGATTTAATCAAAAATCTCTCTCTCTCTTTTGAACAATGTGTTCCTCCTAAATTGCAAAGTCTTTGGGGAAAACTTTGGCTCCCTTGAGAGCCTTGAGACTAGCAGACAGTGGAGGCCATTTATCTATATAAATGAGGGCCACATATTCAAATCTAATATCTATTGCAGAAGTTTTATGGCTCACTTTTCTGTCTATCTCTCACAGGATGAATGTTCTGACATGTACAAAAATAAAAAAAAAGAGTATGTCCCACTCTTAATTCCATTAATTAATTTTGATCCAGAGTATTCTGATCACCCATAATCCTTCACTGAAGTCTATCAGAAAGCATGTGACTGTGTTGAAAACTGCGACAGCAACATCTCCTAAGCTAGCAGACTCTGCTTTCAAGTATGTACAAAATTTCTTAAAATCTTGCCTTATTTTATTGTATCAAAGAAAACTCGACCTCTCACCACACATCTCCTCTGTGGGACTGCACTGATGGGACCTTCTTGCAGGTAATCAGCACCAGCTGGGGTGCTTGGGAACCTTACTCACACCTGTACATCCCTCTGTACATGACCTCTATGCAGAAATCTGGTGAGAAAACATTGCCATGGAGAGTGACAGTCCACAGCTCCTTTCCACAGGGTACTTTAAGTGACCCACAGAGAGAAGTACAGTTCTGTAGGCCATACTATTCAATCAAATAGATGTCTGGATCTGCTCCACAGAAAAACGCCAAGGCAAAAGCAAGTGAGAAAACAAACTGCGTAAAATGATTTGAGATGCCATAATCCATTAAACATCAGGTCTGATTACCCAGATTGAATACATTTAATAACAAATGTATTTAGAGACATGCTGCAAACCTTTAATCTCCCCAGAGTCAGTGCAGGGGAGATGACAAGCCAGGAGGCTGCTCTACAGCCAGAAAAGAAGATTATTATTGGTGAATGGTCACACATAGAGTTAGGAATCTTATCCTGCCAGAGAGAGTTGAAGAAATATTTCTCCAGGACCACAGCAAATCTATCCCTGGGACAGCTTTGTTGCTGCTCTGAATGAATTCATTCACTGTATAATTCCATGCACAGTTTTCATGGGAAAGCTGCGTACTGCTGTCTGATACTGCTTTTAGTCACTTACTTGGAATTCCCTGCACTGGACTGTTCTCAAAACTCCTGCTTTTTCTCTGTAATTATTTGTTATACACCCACACAATATTTGAGGTTAGAAGGGAACTTTGGAGATCATCTAGTCCAACCTCCCTGCCTCCAGTGCAAATCTAATGTTTGTAAAGCAGAGTCAAAATAATAATGGTGTGTAGTTGCAATACGTAGAGCAATCTTTTCTCAGCAAATGAGCTATCAATAAAAAATGGACTTCCTAGGGCAGCCAGAGCTGTTTGCAGTTTTGGACTGCATGTACAGAGAGTTTTAAAGGAAGCAAAAGTAAGAAAAAATGCTGCAAATGCTAAAGCAGTTCCTGGTGACATTTCGGAAACACATGGTTTGATTTTTCAGACTGGAATTCAAAACGCGATGACAGGAATACAAAGATTTATATCCATTTGTGACTCAGGCTTTGGAGGGCATTGATGTTTCAAAGATGAAAACACTGAGCTACAGACAATGTAAATGACATGTTGTAAGTCTTACAGGAATTTGGGAGATTCACTGCAACCCCCTGTGGAAATCAGAGTAAGATGAGGTCAGTACTTCACAGAAGCCCCCCAAGGTGTTTCTTAGGTCATGTGGTTTCTCCTATGAGCCTGTCCACAAAGAATCACAGAATCACCGAACGGTTGTGGTTGGAAGGACCTCTAAATATCTAGTCCAGTCCCACACTCATTGCTCTGGGTTGTGTCTTTTACGTCATCATCTTTGGTTTTCCAAAGAAAAATAATTGCTTAATTTACCGCTGATTCTGTAGCTTCCAGAGACAACATCCCAGCCACTGCACCGCAGATCGAGAAGCGGCGGTGTTGAGGTTAAAGGGCTACCCCACGGCCAACAATATGCCCTAGGCTGAAAAGAAAAATTCAGTAACCGGGAGCTCTCGCAGCCGCATTGCCTGGGGATGGGCACAAGGAGGCCAGGCAGCCAGCTCCAGCCAGAGCACTACAACAGCACATCTCCCTGGGCTGCGGTCAGACTGTCTGGAGTGGGCTCCTGATCTGGGGATTTATTAGTATCCCTGCTGATAAATAAATGCCAGTTACTACATAGTCCCTGTTGTGAATAATGCTTCAGATTGTGCTGCAAATGGCCAGGCTGGAGTAGAAAGATGCATTTAGTGGCAAAGACTCAGCATGAATAGGATTTAAAAGTGTATTCTGCTCTGCTGCTTAAATAAGATATTGACTTGTTCCTGCCAGCAAGACTATTCTAACAAATAATTTAGTAAGTTAAAAAATATCAAATAGCTGCTGTGAAAGCATCTACACATGCTTCCCCACTGAGTCAGCTGGACTTGAGACACACACTGCAAGTGCCAGAATATCCAGGCTCTGGTCTAGCTCACTACTTTTTTATATCTCATGGCCAACAAATGGCCGTCACATACACTGGGGCCAAACCACATGTTTTTGATGTTGACTCAAATCCTCTTGGACATTGGCTATATTCACTGGCTTAATTTCTATTTCACCTTTTAGCTTAACCAGGATCTTGGTCAACAGTGACCTTGGCTTTCTCCATCCAGAGCTTCAAATCTTAATAGTACTTGGAAAATACTTTTTTCCATGTGCGTGCAAACACTTGTGAGAGTAAGTTTTAAAGGAAGACAGTGATGGAAACTTGACCCCGCCATGTTCAAGGTTGCATGCTGCATCTAGAGTTTTGGGCAGTTTCTAGGAAATCTGTGGTCTAGGTGATTCGGACAGTTTTTCATAGGAGTGATGCCAGGTGTGGATTTCTAATTAAGAATCATCTGTGCAGAAGGCTCCAAAAATACTCCAATTCCAAGTGCTGAATTGACCACTTGATTTTTTTTTTTTTAATTGTTGGCTCTGCAAGCATGTCAGTTATCCTTCTCCTAGTTTTCCAGATTTTCACACTTTTTCCTGAAAGGTCTGAGATCAACTGAGCCCAAACATTCCTCTAGCATATCATGAGGACAATTCATCCCACTGCACAACTCCTGCAAAGAGACCTTCTGCTACTATAACTAATGTCTCCTAGAACGGGAATCTATGGTCCTTTAAAAAGTACTAGTGCCATCACCACTATCCTTTAATCCAGTAGCTGCTGCACACTCCACAGGCAGTATGGATTTGAGTTCAAACCCCTACCTGCCTGAGGGCACCTACCACTTCCAGAAACATACCCCAAGTCCCAGTCCCAGCATTTTCTGTAGCGGATCCCTCTCAGACTCTTCTGCTAAACTTCCATTAATTCAGTCCATAAGTTTCCATGAATTCTTGCACACACTGTGATTCCAGGTTCCTCCCTGGAGGTCAGTGCAAGCTACTCAGCCTCACTTATTGTGCCTGGACAGATCGAGTCTCAAAAGCGTGGCTTCTTTTGTAAGCCATGTGGTATCCACTAGCACGATAAATTTGAAAAACAGAACTTCCATCATACATGGAATTCTGTCCTTCCACATTTGTCTTCATAGGATTTCAGAAAGCAAACATGATATTTTGAGATTTTTTGCGATAAAAAGCATTCCAAAATTTCAATGTATCTCATTTTAGTGAGATTCTTTCTTCCTAATAAAAATGCAGTGAATGAATAGTATTAATGCAGCAAGTGACTATAGAAAATTGTGCATTAACATAGTGAAAGTAAGTGAACACCCTAGGTGAAATGATTACAGCCGGTAATAGCTTAAAAACATCCCACAGAACATCAATGCATCTGCTAGTGATGTATTTATTCACTTAGCTACATACCACCTATTTGGCAACTATCTTGTATCAGTACCCTCTTAATGCAAACTTCATCTCCAGAATATGTTGCACTTACATAAACTAAAGGAATATAAAGTCCAAAACACTGAGCATTCATAATGAATAGAAATCAGAGGACAATACAGATTGTAAGGAAACCTGCACTCAGACTGTGACAGGGTTTTGCCAGGTGCTATTACCATTAGCTTGGTGTAAACAGCAACCTGCTTACAAGCAATAAAAAAGCACAAAGGAAGAAACTGCCATTCCTATATGGTTTTAAAATATGTTGCCATTGTCCTTATGAACACAAGAGCTACATGGCAGTGACAGCTCCAAACAGTTAAATGTAAATTTGGTTGTCATAAAACAATGGTATGGTAAAGACACGATGGATCGATGTTCATACCTTTTGCTTCAGTTGTAAAACTGTCTGCTTTATTTGATGAAATTCCTTGCAAGAGGCACAGCATGTCCCCGGTTTTGCCATGCTTTCAGATTTCTCAGGAAGCCCAGCTGAAAGAAAGCAGTTTCCAATAGGAATATAAAGATTCAAAGGAGAACAATTCATAACGTAATTGCAAAAGCAGCCAGAGTCTTGAAGGCTATTACATTTCCCCAGAATGTGAAAAGAAGGAGTCTTGCCATTGATGATGCTTTGACTGTGAACTGTTGTATAAGGCTAAGAAATTTTGTAAGGACAGCTCTGAGCTCATTTCTAAAGCAGCTGTTTCCAGTTAACAGTCCCTATTTATTTATTTTTTTTAATACCTGAAAATGTTGACACCCATTCTTTTATCTTTGCACTTATGGAGGACTATCCCTGTAGATCTGAACTGATTTACAGTCCCCCAAAGGGCAAATTTTCATATGCTATAAATTAAAGTAAAATCCCTCACAATGTGGCCATTTCATTCACTTTGCACCAACTGTTCTTTATCATCATTAGTTATTTCGCCATGCAATGGAATCAGATGGATCAGAGAAAGGAATTGAGATTAATGATAGGGATTTAAATCTATGCTAGAGAAAAGGTCACACTAGTTGATACTATGCAAGAATGAAATCTTTCAAGCATCTATGACCTGATTCAAACTGTAACAGATATTGCAAATGTTATTTTTGTCTTTTTCTCAGTCTCATACGCAATGAATCAACCCTGCATCACAAACAAGTACTGTTTGAACAGATGTCCTGGTAAAGAGAAATGTAGTTTCCAAAACACAGTCCAAAACTTACAGGCAAACTCTAGGTAAATTTTTTTTTCCCCCTCCATGTATAGCTTTTGAGAGGCACAGAGTGTAGTGAGGACCTAGATATGGTGTCTGGTTCACCTGTAAGGGTTACTCTGGCCAGTTTGAACCCTGGCCATTCAAAGCAGACCATGTAATGAAAGAATTCTGCAGGTGCTGCTGGTGAAAGGCAGCAAATTTTCAAGATCCTCAAAAAAGAATCAGCTAAAATGCACTTAGCTGTTGTGTTATCCTTCTCACCGGGAATCACACTTGAATGTCCTTATTTGATCATATTTTCGTAAATGCGTATAGATTTTGAAAACATCTCCATCATTCTTAAGAAAAACAGAACTTTTTACTAGCACTAAAGATAACAGGTAGTGTTTGACTTCAGATGTATATATTTACCAAGTCCAGTAAGGACCATTGCACTCACTCCTCTAATGGTCATCTAGGGACCATCTGTAACATCAGTAATTTAGGACAAATTGATTTTCTGTGAGATTAGTCCATTGGTCACTAAATCACATATTCCTCCTTTTAGAAGAAACACCCTTATTTCTCTTTTCTTGGAATGCCCTATGACAGATGTTTTTCCTTCTTGCATTCTCCTAAAGCAGGTAGGAAAGGGCTGTAAGTCAATGCGGTGGAATGGCCTGCAGCCCTAAGGACATCAGTGTTACTCATGCGCTCATGAGAAGATGAAGACCAGACAAGATGAGGCGAAGGTCTGGGGAGGGGGGGCGGTTCTGCACCTTTCACCTGCCTGCTCCTGCACTGTAGTCCAATGTCATTTTCCTGTAGGACTTGATGCTTCATGTGAAGATAACTAAAAGTGTGTCATCTGCTCGTTTCCTCACACCTGTATTTCTAATGTGCATCAATTTGACTTTCACTTCTTCCAAAGCCTCTTTGTCCATTCATATGCCACAATTAAGGTACATTGATATCTCTATAAGCTAAGTTTTCTTTTGACCGTGAGTGTTTTGACATCTCAATATTTGGATCTGTATAGGATTTACAGAGGCACATATACAGAAAGAGTTTTAAACAAGTGCCTTTTTAAAGCTCCAGTAAAGTTTGTGTTTGGTACTAATTTTAAACTAACATTTCTTTTAATAGATATCTTACCAGATGAGTTCCCTCACAAGATGTACTCATTGTTTTAAGAAATGTTGCTGAAAGTAACACACAATAATAGGGAGAAACTGCCAGATCCTCTGCTGTTGGAAACCTCATGCAATCCCACTAGAACCAGTGGAATTATGCACAGATTAAGCAGCACTGAATTTGGCCTCTCCTTCCATTATAAAATGCAGTTTATCTTCCAGGAGGATGTGGTACACAGGCTGACGACTATAGATAAAACAGGGCTGTAATAACCCTTGGAGACAACCCTGGCAGAGGGAGAGAGGAGTGTCAGCTAATGTTTGGGAAATATCATACCACTGAGATTTCCGCAAATCCAGTTGGATTGACTCGATTTAGGAAGAAGTCCAAAAGTGTCACACCAGTGAGTGTGAGCTGCATCCCAGGAGAGCGGCGGAATCCCCCTAACTCATACCACACAGAGGAGATGATTTGCCCAGGAAAGGAGTCATCCATCAGACATTCCCTCTACCCCCATCTGATCCCATGTCCGGACCAAAATATGAATAAAGTCAGGATATAGCGCGGATAAAGCCAGAAGCCACCTAGGACAGGCCAGAGGGGGCCGGAAGCAATTAGACTGAGCCACCCACGCTCAGTGTAGATAGTGAGGTCACCTCAGAGGATGTGTTTGGCAAGCACTGAGCAAGACACTTATATAACCTGTTTTCATCGTACAAACCTCAATGGGGAAACCAAAACTATTTCAGACAAGGTTTAAACCAACCCCTTTTTAGGAAGCCTTTACAAACCACTAAGTGGTTGTGATTTATGTTGCTGTCCTTGCTTCGGTGAGCAGCACCTATGCTAAGAGAAGTGCCTGGAGAAGCAACGTGTTTGCTTTGCATGTGCTCCATGTCCTTTGGTTTGCAGATGCTGGACGAGAGCAAGAGACTGGGAGCCCTGCGGGGAGCGGTGCCACAGGGGCTCTTTCCATGGAGGATGTTAAGTTTCTCATCTGTGTTGTATTATCTAGGCTTGGCCTGCTGAGATAGTTTAATTTGCCTACTAAGGGGTGGGTAACTCTTGTCTCCGTCAAACATTATTGAACCTGTAATGAATAATTCCCCATGGAACGTTCAGTGTGGTTGAAGCTGGAGAAAGAGGCCCTGCACGCATTTTACAGCCTCTCATGTTAAACTTCAGAATAAAATTTAAGTGTTCCAGCTACCATGGAAAGGGGATTGTCTGCTGCTCTCAGGAGGGAGTTGCAGTTTAGAACTGATGCTCTGTGTAGCGGTGCAGGGGCTTGGGTGGCCACGAGGTGGAGCGGTGTCCTCGTCCGCTCCTTGCGCCTCTTGGAAATCCTGATTCTCTTCAAGCTCTTAGTTACCTTGGAGGACTACCGGGGAAAAGAACAGAAAGTACCCTTTCCTGTTTTACATAGCTTATTTCAGAAATTCTTGAGAAATTGTGGGTACTTAATTACATATTAATTCCTGGAACTTTTTTTTTTTTTTTTTTTTTTTTTTTTGTGCCATGTACATTCAGTATGAAAATTGCTGTTTTGCAAATAATACAAGCTTATTTCCAAAGCCTTCAATGTCCAGCATGATCACTTATCTTGAATGCTTTGGATATTTACTCTGTTAGGAAATCTGAACTAGCAAGAGAAAAATGTTAACTAAAAAACTTACTTGCAAGGGGATAATTTACATTATACCTTTTTCCTTAATGACTCTCAAACACTTATAAGGAAAATAAAACATGTGAAAACTATAAGGAATAATTAAAGTTAATGGGGTGTTTCTAGCTACATATTTTCAGTGTAAAAGCAAAATTACATATTTTTTTTGCCATCCAGTAGGATTTGGAGCACCCAGTGCTGCATATATTCAGACAGTAATAGAAGAACCAATAGTAAGATATCATTTATTTAAAAAGTTTCTTTTTTTTCCCCCAGAGCACAGGTTATTTCCTTCCTTTTTTTTTTCTTTTAAAATGCCATATCAGTATTTAATCTGAAGTATTCTAAATGCTGCAATTTAATAACTGTGATGAGGGCAAAAACTTTAAAACCTTTTATACACAACACTCACACTTTTAAACCAATGGTGAAAAGCAGGAACAGCTCCTTACTCTCTCCCTTTACATCACGCGTTGCTTTCATGACAACAACAAAAAAATCTGATCACAGCCCTGAGACATTCAACTTACTGCAGGAGAGCAGAATTCAAGTGCTAACTCAACTTAAGTGAGCTATTGGGTTAAATAATTCTTAAAAGGACACTGGAATTCCCAGGCACACCTCATCTGCAAGCCTGACTGCTCAATGGTACTAACCAGCCAACCTAGGGCCACCTGCATTTCCTTTTAAATAACTTGAGTCCACAAAGCTCCTATCAGTTTTGGCTTTGGCTGCGTTGCATTTCCACGGGTTTCCTCTCTGCAAGAGATTAAATTCCTAGAAGACCCATTGGCCCAGGATCTCTAACACCCATTAGCAATGTACCTTTATCTCCTTTGGTGCATGTCTTCCCGTCATCCTCCCGGGTATAGCCTTCGTGACACTCACATCTGTAGCTGCCCACGGTGTTGACACAGATCTGAGAGCAGAGGGTCCCGTTGCTCGTGGCACACTCGTCAATATCTGGAGGAAAAAGTGTTCAACGCGTCCTGAAGTCAGGGGAGTCAGACCTCAAATCTAACAAAAAATTCCCCATGAAATGTGCAATGTGCAACATTAAAGATGGAGAAAGAGGCCCTGCACACATTTTAGCACAGATAAACTTAACATGCACTTCTACCCACCCAAGCAATAGGGCTTCTCTCTATTTCTGTGCCTCTCTCGATCATAGCGGTACCCAGGATAGCAGGTGCATAAGACACGTCCAAAGTTATCTGTGCACTGCTGTTCGCAAGGAGCTTCTGCACAGACATCGTAGTCTAGAGAGAGAAAGATATGATTAGGAAAATACCAATAGCAGCACTTTGATAGCAAACATATCACCGCTGTCCATTTAATAAAGTCTTGTTACATTATTTCTGAGGATTGAAGATGCCTAGAAAATATTCATGAAACATAAGTGATGTATTATGGCAAAAGTGCAATAGTGCAACCTTACAGTAGTTGAACTGTTTCTTAAAGTTGGACTTTTAAAAAATGGGCACTTTCCCAGTTTGCAGAATTTAGGAATTCTTCTCACAGAAATATTAAGTTATATAAAAGCTATTTGCTGTTTTCTTCCACAAATGTTTAAGTGCTGATAGCAACATTTGCTATGCAAAATACTGAGAAACACTCTGAGGATAACTGCCAAATTCAGGCAGATATTATCTCATATGGGAAAATTAGACAAAATCATATAGTAACTGTTCAAGAACAGCTATAACCTTCTAGCAAAGAACACATTGTTATAAAACTCCCATCACTTTTAATATTAGTGATGTGAAAATTAGGATATGACAAGTCACTGGCCAAGCTTGTCAGTGGAATCACAACAGATGCGCTAAGTCTCATCTCACAACCAGGAAGGCGAATCTGTTTCTGATCTCACTGTTATAGAGCAACAGAGCTGGAGTCCAGGGAACAGACCCAGGGGGAAGAAGCGTCTGGGACCAGGGGCCTGAGCCTGGCGTGAAGGACTCGTGTGGCCTATTTTGACCTTGCCGTTAGCAAAGCTGAGCCTTGCCCAGAGATGAGGCATGTTGCCATGCAGTGGCTATATCCAGATGCAAATACAGCTGCTGCGGGACTAGAAAGCCTCCCTTAGAGCTCCCGGGGGCTGGCTGGGTGCTGGTTCTGGTGGCCCTGCAGCAGCGCTTCCCCTTCACTGAAAAACCCAGTTGCAGAGCCCCTGGCCCAAGCAAGCTCCGTGAGGAGCACCAGCGACGCATGCAGAGGCAGCACGGGACCACGGTGCCTTGATCAAGGTCATGCAGCGCCATGGGGAATGCTTGCAGGGAGAAGAAAGGCACTGCAGTGCCTCAAGGGCCTCAAGTCCCTGCAGTTCAGATTTTAGGCCAGATCAAGCAGCAGTTTCTGTGGCTATGTCAGAGGAACATTATCATTTACCCAGTAATTCGTTTTGTTTGTCACTGTTGCACGTGACCTTCCAATACAGCATTCCGGCGGGCCACTGAATAAATAGCTTATTCCTGTTCCAAATCAGACAGGTCTAAAACAAATGTGCTTCCACTAAATTTCCAACAATGCAGTGTATTTGCATATGCACAGTATAAAATAATTAAAAGCCAAACTCCTTATTGACTCATACTAATGAGTAGCAGACTTTTCTGGGAAAGATGTATTTTCCAAACAATTAAAATGAACTAAAAGATGGTAAAGCAAGTGAAAACACATTGGCTGTGTGAGTTGCATAGAGCACATCTGTAGCTCTGGAGGTAAAAGTGACAGTGTGCCAGGGCACAGAAAACTGCCAAGTATGACTTAACAAGCTGCTGTGGTGCCAGTGTGTCACATCAAAGTCCTTTAGACCAAAAAAATACCATTGTAATGGCGCCAAGCATTTCCCCCTTTGTGCTTTTTACCTTTTGAATAGCACACATCTTTTATTTCCTTTTTATTTTGCAGCTGCATTGATTTTAACTCTTGAAATCTGTCCTCCGTCTTGTGACTGAGTTACCAGGCCCTCTCACAGTAAAAAGGGCACAAATCTTTGCACAAGCATGGAACAAAACCAGGGCCGGTGCCTCCAAACATAGACCACCTGGGTCCAGTTGGGACATTTTCAGTGACACTTTTAACTTTAAGCTCGTGCTCCATTTGGCATTACTAAATATTCACAAATACAAGGGATTTGTAGTGTTTTTCCTGGGCACAAGTACAAGTTTTATTTCCCACCAAAATAAAATCAGTCTATTGAAGATAATGGCCCTGATGCAGTAGAATTTGAGCGTTTGGCACTGTACGGATCAGGGCACAAATCCTTGTTGCGCACAGGTGGCAGAGGCCTGGAAAGACCACACAGACAGGGCACAGACAACTGGAAGGGCTGCTGATATGCCCCCCTCTGCGCCCGCTTCTTAGCTAGCACTGATACTGAATTTGGCCTTTGCCATGTTCAACCTATTCAGAAGAGAGGCCAAGAGAGCTGCGTCCTCCCTGCACTTCCATGTACAGATGTGTTCTAATAGAGTCATAAAAACAGTGCTGGAAGGGACATTCTCCCATCACAAGCAGAATTAGCTCTACGTGAAGTGTTCCTATTAGATGTTCATATAGCCTATACTTAAAAAAACCTCAGGGTTGGAGACACACCGCCACCACTCAGGCTGTTCCAGGGATTAAATATACTTGCAGAGAGAAAGCTTTTTACTACCATCTAATCTAAATTCCCCTTAGAGCTATTGAAGCTCATTATTTTTGCCCTCTTACTCTTGGCCATGAAGAACAGTTTATTTCCCCTCTTGCAGCAGGGTTTTACAAACTTGGAAACTGTTATCACGTCTCCCTCAGCCTTCTTCTAGCTAGACTAAACAACCCAGCTCTTTTTAATCTTTTCTCTTTCGCCATATTTCATGTAACTACTTTTCAAATACGACCTATGCATCCACCTTAGGAAGAGCTCCATCAAGACCACTGCTTGTCAAAACACCACTTGAAAGGGTCTCAAAAGCCCTACCAAAGTGAAGCCATATAACATTTCTTTCCTCCTCACAACACATATTAGTCTCTTCTGCCACAGAGCCCTATCATTCCCTTACAAAAACACATAACCTGTATTTGTAGGTGCTTTGACTTGTGGTTAACTTACCTAGAGTACGATATATTTTCAGATGTAGCCTCTTCTTTACCAAAGGATTTGGTCTAAACACTCAAAACCTAATCTTTGGTATTTAACTAGTGCTAGCTCTCCAAGTGTTTCCACAGTTCCCTGTTTCATTCCTTTTTGCTCTCTACCAGTTTCTCTCTTCCACATTTATCAGTATAAAAATATTTGGCTCTGAAATGAAACTAGAGGCATGGGATGTGCTAAGCTCAGAGCATTTTGTTCTACGGCAGGCTAGGGATGACCTTCAGATGGTCTATAAAGAGCCGCAAGACGTGCTCCCGAGGCCTCAACACCCAGCACAGATTATAGCAGAGCCAGCACAGTTGTGGTTAGATTAGGAAAGCTTGAATATAGATGCTCACACAGTCCTTGACTAACTTGGATGTCAAACCCAGAATGAAGATATTGCCCTAAAAGGGGTGGAACTGAGAAACAGGAAGTCTGTGCTTGAGCAGAGAATTGCATTAAGATCTCCTAAATTCCATACTAAACTCTGGACCATTCTTCTTCTCAGCCTACCGAATTGCACATAAACAAACCAATATTTGCACTTTAAAAGAGAAACCAGGACTCCATGTCTGACAATGGCAGAGGAGATGGTGTACCGATTTCAGATCATTTGGTATAATTTTTTATTTTCACACAGAAAGAGGGAAATGTCCTGGAGATGTTTATTAATCGTCCCAAGTACTTCCAGGTGGTGGCTTCCACACAGTCATGGAATCAACCCAGATCATGTTGGCTGTGGGCAGGTCCCATGCCCTGGAGCTGTGTGTCTCCAGAGCTTTGATCCCAGGCAGCATGAATCTCTCAGGAGGTGAATTCATGGCTAGGACAAAACTGGGCAAAAGGTGCAGCAAATCCTGGCTACAGTGCATCTCCTCTGTGTGCAATGTCAGTCTAACGATGCATATTCCTTCCACATGCAAGCTCCTTGTCTGCCAGGCCAACCTATGAAATGTGGTTTGAGGATGAATCAAAGTCACACAGTGAGGATCAGCTTGTTCCAGACTGAGAAAATATGAAAACCAGAAGCAGAATAACAAATGACTTCACATTTAGCTTTGAATGAATTCAGAAATGACAATGCAACACAGCATGTTGCACCAAAAAAAGAAAAAGTTTCTGAAATAGCACTAGCAAAGAAAGAACCAGTACAATTGGTGTTTGCCTGTCATAGAGAACTTTGGTGTAAATTAATCAAAAAAAAGGGGACGCAGGTATTGAGCCAGTGGTAGAGAGGCTGCTCTCCCAAACAGTTGCTTCAGACTCCATCGGTCTGTGCTTTACTCTTGATGAAGCTGTGAGACAGGACCTGGTTGGAGCTGCCAGTCTCCAATGCAGAGAGGAGGACAACCATCCGGAGGGAAGGGAAAGAAGCTCTCTTTAGGCCTCTGTATCTGGTCAAGTGGAGCAGGAAGAGACACTGCAGAGGGACATCATGGACACAAAGCAAACTTCACTCTGTTTTCCTGAGGATCATCGCCCCTGCCTCTTGCAGCTGAACACCAGGGAGAGGAGGTGTGTGCAAAGCAAAGAGAAATGCAGAACGTGGGTGTAGGATGCAGTTCACTGGGCTATGCTGCTTTCTGTTGCTCTTCAAGGACAGATGAGAAACAGCACGAGAGAACCCGAAGGTGCTCATGGACAAAGACAGAGTTCCTGAGGGAAAGGGTCTGTTTAAATAACAGCTGCCAGCAGAGGAGATCCATGTCTTCCTGAGGCAGCTATGACAGAGTGGACAAAGGAGGGTCTATCACTCTCCCAATCTTTCTCCTTGCACCCACTGCTAAATCACAAGGAAGACAGTGCTGGGACTACTCCTCTACATTTCGACTTGCCAGTACTATATTAAAAGGTGCAGATGTGCTCTAATAAACTCACATCTGTGGCATATTTATGTGCTTGTGACGAGATATGCAATTCGTACAGCCACTCTGTCAAGATTATGCCAAAACAATGTGTGAAGAGCCAAGTGATATATTGTAATGGAGTAAGTGTATTGAGCCCTTCCCCGAACCATGTTTCTAGTCTTTATACCAAAGGCCCAGACTGTCTCAGATGTTATAGCAACTGCTGTGTCTTGTGAAGTTCAAGGCAAAATATAGGCTGAGCTGAAGAAAAGGGGAGTGGAGATAAAAAGGGAAAGAAGCCACAGACAACAGAGAAGTTCAATTAATGGCAGAAACTCTCAGGTTACAGAGATCCAGTTAATAGACATGATTAACTGAACTCAGCGGGTACATAATAAAAGCAGCTCTCATAATTGCCTAAAACATCCAGAGATTAAAAATTAGAAGCCAGCAATAATTTATTGTCATGGCCCTCATTTTGTTTTTGTTCCTATTACTTCTTCTGCTATATCCATTATATTTAGTGAATAATCAGCATATAAAAATGTTACACTCAATAAGAAAGTTGGAGGCCAGATTGTAGAGATTCTGGCTTCTCTCCACTTTGAAAGGATTCAGGGTTTCTGCCTTCAACACAAATAGTGACCTTGTACAGTAGATCATAATATTCTTCTCCAAGGGTCCATCTCACACTGAAGCTGTAATCTCACTTCCCAGGTACCAAGACAGACTCACTGCAAAACCACAGGCAGAGAAAGTCCTTGTAAGCACCAGCTGCACCCAAACCATACCCAGCTCCTCAAGGAAGCAGCAAAAATACAATTCTCATTTTGAGATGATTTGTTCTGTAACTGGTCTGCTAGTGCTTCCAGCCAGCAGCAAGAATGCTTACATAAAAGCAAATAGCAGCAGATTCAGAGCTGGGGAGAGCCTGTGGGCCAGAAATTACAACCCCCAAAACAGCTGACCCTCTTAAGCATGTTACTTTGTCATTTTTCTTTTTAGGATATTGCCATTGTGAACTAGGAAAGCTCTCAGGTCAACTTGAGGCTTTCCATATACCATCAAACAGAAGGATGCAGGACTGTAAATCATTTTTTAAATCTGCTTCCCTAAGGAAACATAGCTTTTTTGCTGGTAGTATCTGATAATTTGCTTCTGTCTGACAATTCCTCTTCTCCAATAGTTCCAGAGCCTCTCAATCAGCCAATTTCATCCAAACTGGACAAAGCAGTAGGTATGACTAAGTTACATAGCTATAGCTCATAGAAGGTCATTGGCTGGGAAGAGAGGAGCCCTTGGTGATGCCTGCACCAAGGGAAAGGTGGGCAGCCTGTCTCTGTAGTGGACACCAGCCAGCCTGGTGGCACAGGACACCTTTGCAACTTTGCAGGCAGTCTGACATCTATGAAAGAAGCTGAAGGTGTGGGAGAAGGATTTCTGTACAGGGCATCGATGCGAGTAATTCTGATCCAAACCTACCCACACCACTGGAAGCTTCCTGGGCTTTGCCTGGGTCAGGCCCTTGAAACACATCCTAGCCATGGGGTCATGCAGCATATGTGGAAGTCTCAGCTTTACCTGCAAACCCTCCCACTCTTTTCTAAGAGAGATCTTGTTATAGGAACCGCTGGGCATTAGGACCAAAATACTGTCTTTATGAATGGCAGGGACAATTCTGCAGGACATTTCCTTTTCTCTACACGATGAACTACCCCAAGTAATTCCTAGTATCTTCCTGCCCACTGGTGAATGGGAGCCCATGCCCATGAGAGGGCCATGCCCACCCACAAGAAAGGCAGTGGAAGACAGGAACAGCATTCAGTGATGCTTGTTCCCTTGCTGATGTCCTCAGGAAATAGTTCATTAAAAGCTGGACTAACTTACCTAATCATTGAACCTTCCCCATTACTTAAAAGCCAAATCACTTGTGATGGAACCAGGATCTATGCAGCTCTTTCTGCCTCTCATTCCATAGCCTTGTTAGCGTACATCCCAATGAAAGTCTATACCCCTTCTGTAGCTTATCTTGGGTTCTCCCCACTGCCTGAGTACCGGTATTCATACAACACTGTGAAAGCCATCAGTCAGGAAACATGTGCTTCTGGATGCACAGATGGCTCCTCCGCACACGTCCAACAGCAGAATGCGGCCCAACGTTTGCACCAGCTCACGTTACAAGATCTGTGCAGCCAGATATACTTAGGGAGGATCAAGACCTGGCGTGCTAAGGGAAAATTTTGGAAGACACTGATTTTTTATTGGCTTGACAATTTCTTGGAGACAGTTCCCCCACTGACACATGAGGTACAGCTGAGTCTGCGGTTAAATCAGGAAGCTCTTCCAAGTTGGCTGTGCAGATAAGAGGGCAAACAAGAAAAGACAAATGCACTAGGACATGAAGAGTAAGAACAGTGAAAACACATACCTTCAGGGATGCACTGTCCAAGAACAAATTTATAACCCTTACAGCATTTTTTCCTGAAAAACAATAAAATAAATAAATAAATAAATATGTTCTCTAAAGGCTGGTGTCACCTTTAAAAACAGTCATGAATAGATCATGGTTATAGAGCTGATGAAACCAGTAGGATGAGGACTCAGCTTGCCGTGGAGGTATCTCCACATTGAAGAATGCAACACAGAAACCCACCTCTCAATCCATGAGTTCTCTAATGCCACTACACCACTGCCCAGCATGCTGGACAGAGCATTACCAACACAAGCCCTCCACGTGGAAAGCCTCCCTCAGCCCTGCTGCACAATCTCCTGTTTAAGTGTAAAACCAAGGCTCGCTCTTCCCCCAACATCTGCAGCTGCCTGTTCCTCCAGCCGGGACACTTGGGATGTTCTGAGACTCTCAGATGTACTGAACCTGTGGGGATGAACGCATGTTTATTTACAGGCAAGATGCCAGCAAAAATTCAACTCTTTTTTTTTTTTTTTAATAAAAAAAAAATTATTCCAACAATTCAGGGAAAGTATGAAAAATCCAGAGAATAAAATCACAGCAACACAACAATGTGTTGTTGTTCCTCAGACAAGATTATTTTGGATCTCTAGATAGCAGTTAAAAACACAAGAAGCTAAGGAAGGGCCCCTTGCTGTAGTTTTTACTGATCAGTCATTTTTGGCCAATTGACATTTTAGTGTCTGACTGGAGACATTTTAAATGATAGCATGGGCAGCCACCTGAGGCTACACAGAGCTCTTGAGGAGCATGGGCTGGAGCATGAGCCACTCAACATTACACATGATTTTTGAAAATCCTGTCTCTCCATGTTGAAGGGACACAGCACACCTCAGTGCTGTCCATGCATGCAACCCGGGTCGTAATTTTCATGATAAACTGAAGGGTGTTTTCAAACATCTGTCATAACAGTGTAAACTTACAGAAAAGGGTAAATCTCAGCTAGAAGTACATGCAAGATAAATATTATTATTCATTTCTCATATTTTAATACACCTGGAAGGTGATAAGTGCAACGCATTCAGCATTTCAGCTGCAGAGAGGGAGTATTTTACCTAGACAAAGGAACAAAACAATAACGGAGATTCTGTAAGACTAGACCTTTTTATGTTTTCTACTATATGAAAAGAAGTGTGAGTGCATTTTTTTGTTATGGCTAGGCTGTAATGACATTTAAAAGCTCCGTTATATCTGCCTGTTTGCTTTTGGGTCAGGAAACTGCAGTAAGCCACCAGGATTCCCAGCGGGGCTGAGGATCCTTGATGGACGGCTCCTGTCCTCATCACCTCGCGCTCGTCAGCTACTCACTGCAGGCGCCGAGTGACCTTTTGCAAGGTCCCAAGGTGGCAGCTACCAGAACTACTGCAAAAAAAAAAAAAAAAAAAAACCTAAAAAAAATAAAAAAAAAATAAAAAAAAGGTCTATGTGGTTTTGGGGAAGAAAAAGCTGTCTATTTTAGAGAGTCAGAAGTTTTCACCTCTTGTGCATATGCTGAAATCTCCACAAAGCTACGAAATCATCAGTTTGGTCTTACTCTTTAATTCAATAACTGCCTCAGAAGAGTGCTAAAGCCATGCAAGTCAATGACACAACACTTCCCTAGACAGCCCACAGCCTGTCACAAATCATCATTATGTTGAATTTAAAGCAACTATCAGTTGCAATTGACCGCTTAAAACAAACAATGCATTATTCCAAACTACGTAAAAACAAACTTTGGCTGCATTTTTTCCCACTTCCAGAGATTAGCTGGAATATAAATTATATTTAATGAAGCTTGAGCATTTGAAGAGGAAGCCTTGCTTTGTTTTGCAAACAGTGGTCCCTCATTAGACTTCTCTCCAAACACTGCTGTGAAGTTTTATCTGCAAGACAAACAAATGCAGGAGGAAGGAGTTCAAAGGTGCATCGGGGAGGCTGTCCGTATGCTGCAAGCCATGCCGATGGCTTTCCAAGTGCACATTCATCTCCTCCTGTCCTCAGAAGCAGGGGGTGGTGGTGATAAAGCTTTGCTTACAGCCTGGCTTAAAGGTGAGCAAGCTGAGAGCACAGCAGAGGAGGGCATCCCCTCTTGAGTTGCTGGTCCGTGCGGCTGGGCCAACCAGGACTAACCAGGGAAGGGGAGCAGCAGCCTTTGTCATTTCTACCCTCTACCCTGTAAATTCCCACCCGATCGTCAGCACTAGGCTTCTGCCAGACAAGAGCTAAGCAGCTCAGAGCAGCCCAGGCACTCCTTGAGCTGCACCTGGCCACGGGTAAGGCTTGCATGCCAAGCACCCTTCTCCTCTGAAGTCCATTAGTCACTTGTGGCTTTTGGCTGGATTTGTTGTTTTTTCATTGCTTAATTGTGATTTTTTGGACTTCTTGAATTCCTCTGATTGTCAGTTGCCTTGCCCTGTACATCTCCTTTTGCACAGCTGCCTGCCTAGGACCTGCCTTATACTGGAAGAGCAGAGTGGTGGCTCCCCATATCACAGGGCATGAGGGAAGTTTTCACGCAGGGATTGCCTCACTGGCCTTGGCAAACACCCAGCTAGTCTTATACCCTGTTTGTATTACTGAGGAACAGCATGTGATTTAGAGAAAAACACTCTAGTGTCTGAAAATCTGCCACATACTGAGTTACAACTATTAAATATAGCACTGACATCCTGAAGCACAGTTTAGCATATCCTTCTAACACCTGGATATGCTTGCTACCCTGGAAGATCTCCGAGCCCTTTCTGAAACTCTTAGCTTCAATGGCATCTTGAGGCAGTGAGTTCCGCAGGTGGATCAGATGCTTTTGAAAATGTTTTGAGTCTCCTTTTTGATTTTGTTGAATGTTCCCATGATTTACTGGTAAGGGGATTCAGAAATATTGTAATACCTCTCAACATTTTTTTTTCCACATTGTGGGAGCTTTAAATCATATCTAATGAAGCAGCACAGAGAAGGGATATATTGCTCTCAGGTTTACACTCCAGAACCCAATTTCCCCAGACAATAATTTCTTAATTAAAGATTACAGAACTCTGTTTTAGGGCACTCTGTACTTCACAGTAAGCTTCAGACATCAGCATGATTTTGCCAAGGGAGCTAATACTTCAGAGTTAATGCACAGGAAATAAAATACTACAATACCCATGTCCCTGAGCTTTACAATTCAACCCTGTGAGGCTTACATTTTCTAGCCTTACACATTCCTGGAAAGAAATCTATCAAAATGATAGACACATCAGTTGATCATTAGCAAAGGCATTTTAATAGCAATACTTATTTCAAACATCCAGCTCCAGGATGACATGTCTAATCAACGTTGCACAGCAGCAATCTCATTACACATAAATGAGAGGTAAGAGGGGGTCTCCACTGATAATTTTAATGACTGAATAACTTTCAGCAAGACAGTTGCTAGGCAGCTGGACATATGAGCATGTATCAAACATTGTAAATAACGCAGAGTTGGGTAGGAAAGTCGACCACTAAAATGTGGAAAATAACTCAATTCATTATCATTAAATCTGGTTTTCAGAAGGAGCAACTTTTAGCAGACCTATCTGTTACAGCCTTTAATAGGGTGAACCAGCTTTTAAAATATTAAAGCCACCTGGCAACTTCTGGTTCTCATGTGGTCTTCACTCAGGCAAATACACAAGTGCAAGAGAAGCTGAGAGAGGATTAATTGCTCCCCTCTGCTGCCAAGGTTGAGGCTGTCCTGGATCACTGAATGTTAGAAGATGGGAATCAGGGTCAAAAGTTTGATAGCTATAAATTTTTGACACATCCGTGACTAGCCAACAGCTGAGCAGCATCTCTGAGGATCTACCTCCATCACAGGCTTCTTTGGACCATTGCCTTGCAGACCATGTGGGGAGCCTTCCCTGAGCATCCTCATGGCCCGTAGACCAAAGGTCCCCCTTGGTACCCAATACAAAGTGTAGCAAGACAGTTGCTTCTCGGCAGCCTGCCACTAAGCTGTAGCTATTTAATAGCATCGCCCCAGACAGGCAGGATGAAAGGAATGTGGCTTAATTAAGCCACACTTTATTAAGTTAGCTTATCTGGGAACTATCAGCAGTAACTCGTCCAATGCAGCTCCTGATGATTTCTGCCTTAATTGTTTCCACCTGGTGAATGGCTGCTGTCCCTCAGCCCACAGCTACCTCCTGGCCTGCTGTCGGGACACCGCTCTCCATCTGTTGGGCAGCTGGAGGAAGGGTACTGAGCTGACTCTTTTTTCCAGGGTCTTCAGAGCGTCCACAGTACCAGCATTGTACCGGTACCAATGGATAAAAAACGAACAGCTCTCCCCAGCCTCTAGTTGTTGACCTATCCCAGGCAAACCTCCTAGGCCATTTGGGAGAAAGACAGGAGGAGGCTGGTGATGGTCATTGTGCCATGCAGGGGCTCTTGTTCCACTGAGCACGTCAGAATGAAGCGTCAGGGGCATCCTGAACTGAGAAAATACTTCTGTGGATGAAGGGAGGGATTCAGGGTCCTACCAGAGCTGAAACTCTTTGGGAATGTGAATAATAATAGGATAAAATTTTAACTAAGATTTATTCTATATCGGTAAGCAGTAACATGGAAATGCATGGCATTTAATGACAGCTGGCTCAGGACAACTCGACGTGTTATACATTTTTTTGATATCTCAGGCCTAAGAGACTCCAAAGCTCTACTATGACATTTAGGTTGCAGATGATACGTAATAGTCAATTAATTATTGGAAAAAAAAGAAAAGAGAAGGAAAGAGGAAGCAAAGTGGAAGGGGGAGATGCAGAGGAAAGGGAAAAAGAAGAGGAATGGAAAAGGCGGAAAAAGAAGGTGGGAAAGGAGAAGAAATAAAGAGGAGGGGAAAAAGAAAATTTTATACTTGCTTCCAATGAACATTTTATGCTAAGGACACTTTTCAAGCTTGCTGAAAATGTAAACAGTACAAACAGAAGAATCGACACCAGAAGATATTTGTCTTCTAGGAGCAAAGCACGCACAGCAACCACTACATTGACTGAAAAAGTGAGTTCTTATAATAAAACTATTATCTTTTCTTTACCCTTACTGCTCTGCAAGTTCAGAAAATTAGTTTCAAGACAGATTTACACCCAAAAAGCAAGTTAAGCAGAAGTAATTTCCCTCTCATCTCTCATGGACTAACAGCACAAACATGGGCACTTTCAGAAGCTTAGCTGATGCATGGGATGGTTTTACTGGAAGTAGCAGCTCAATATGTGGTCAGGCAGGTCAAACCCACTGTCCAGCATTTCTGACCTATAAATGTCAGAGGAGTCTCAGTTTTGGGGAAATAAGAGACATTTGACATTTTATGTGGGTTTAGATATATCATGGCTGCTATCCCAGGCTGTTAGAAAATAATGACAAGGCAGGAGAGCAGCTAAAGAAAATTAAATCCCGCTTATTTAGCTCTTACATTGCAGAACCACATCAAGGAAGCATGGGGTAGTCAACCACTGGCATTTTGTTCAACAGCAAACCAAAACCAAGAAAGTCCACCCTATGAGAAACCTGTGCTGGAAGAGAAGGTCAGTATTTCACTAAAAAACTGGAACAGAAAATATTCAACTTCCAACTTTCAAAACCCTAAGAACACAACGGAATGTTTCTTTTTTTTTTTCCCAATGACAAGGTAACATTTTCATGGAAAGTCAACACTTCTCTTGACAAATGCATTTAATCTTCTGAGGAAAGGTAGATCTTTTTTTTTTTTACTAGACTTCTTCAGACAATATCATAACATGAGCTCATGGAAGTCTGTGCTGTATCTTCAAGACCCAAGTCAGCAAAGTTGCGGCTTTGCTGTGTTTAATTGCACAGAGGACTCCTTGTTAGGATGGCGGCTTATTGTGTCTAGCCTGTGTTTTTCTTTGATCATCCTGAACTGCAGAAATATGCAGTGCAGCAAAAATGCAAATGTAAAATACAGTAATTAACTTACAAACATTAATTAGCCAATCATGAAAGTGAAGCAGGAAGGCACCTTAAAAGAAAACCTTGCCTTTTTTTTCATATTAGACATAAAATCCAAAAGAGAGCCAGGTCTGTCTGCCAAAACATGCAGAGACACGGCCCATCTGTAGCGCAAGTGCGTTAATGAAGTGGCGCAGTAGCAGTGCGAAGTTTAGCTGTAATTCACAGAGGGAAGATTTATAGCAACATGGTGTAAAACTGAAGCAATGCACTTTATTTTTGTTTGCTTTTCTGTGGGATACATACCAAAATCTTGAGTAAGAGAGGATAGCCTCCCTCTAGACAGTCGCTCAACATACACTTTGCCATGATTCCCAGACTTGTTTTTTTTCCACAGTTGTGTAAAGAGATGATTTATGATCACGTTGGGTGTAACTCATCAAGGTCCAAGCCCTACCACTTCCCTAGCTGTTTCTAGCTGAAGGTGAATGACACAGCACACAGTGCATGTCTGCATGTCTGTAACTATGCAGCAGCATCTATGACCGCAGTAGGTATAGGTGGAGTTATTTTTTTTCTGTTGACTGAATAAAGCTGGAAAAAAGGAGGATCTACTGGAGCAACAACAGAGCCCTATACTTCACCAGCAAAGCTGGAACTCGGACGTCCAGAAGGAAATCATTGCAACAACCAATTACTTTTTTTTTTTTTTTTTTTTTTTTCCTTCTGAAAGCTGGATTTTCAGTGACTAATGGTTTGCCTGATTCTAGGTCATGCTTCTCATCAGCTACTTCAGTCAAAAAAATTTACCCCATTTTTTCTTCTTTTTTAAAAGAAGCTCTGCTATCTGCTCTTTTGCTCAACTCCGGTTATTAACATCAATAGCGGAAACAAAATCCATTTTCAGTTATTGTTAATGGGGAGGTTTTGATAAGATTCACAATTCATAGACTCCTCTGCGGTGAACACAAGACAGGGACCAGATCCTCCCCTGGCAAAAGCAGCCTACCTCTGTTGACTTTGGTGGACTCATGCCAGTTCATACCAACCAAGGGTGAGCTGATGATTTTGAAAGCTCTCTCATATGCTGTTTGGCTGCTCTTTTATCATAATGCATGGTTAACTGACTCCTTCTCTCTTAGCTACTCAAGGCACTGTTTTGTCTCATCTTTTTATGGTGCTGGAATAGAAATTGTGGTTCCTTCGTCTCAGAGAGTACCAGGGACCTTCCAAACTGCCATTTGCAGCCAGTGCATAAGTCAATATTTGCGACTGCATGAAAGAAACGGGGCACACATATCTCTATAAAGGAGCAACAAAATCTAAGCAGCTTCAAAGGGTGTAGGAAAGGGTACGTAAACCAAGGATATGTGAGCAAAGGGGAGGATAAAGGGCTGTAAGAAATATCTGTCCAGAGCCCTTTTGCAGCCGGCACCGAGCTTCAGGAGAGCCACAAGCTAGGACTATTTTAGCCTTTGGGATGCAGGAGAAGAGGTGGGTACGTAGCAAATGCTGCAGGCAGCCTGCAGCCCAGGGAAGAGCGGAGCTCCTGAGCTTTGCTCCCTGCAACAGCAAGCAGCAGCTGGAGCTGATCTTCCTGAGTCCCTTCTGGACAAAATATAGACTATCATAGGTGCTTCCTGTGATCCTTCCTTCTGATCCATAATGAAATAAGCCCGTTGCATTGGGATTTCCACTTGAAATCATAGAGATTAGGGCTCTGAGGGAAGCCATAAGGCTGTGCCGCAGGGTCAGGACCGACTTGGGCCACTGGCGCTTCCCAGCCGCAGCATCATCTCGTTATGCAGGACATAAAGTATCACACAATTTCAGAAAGGTAACGAAATCATCCCTTCAGCACCTGGAAAAGCCTTTTTATGTGCATGTAAGCATCTTCAGAATCACATATCTGATTTCTTCAGTGTTGGACTGTAATTTCTTCCTTTCTGTCTTGGATTTTGATTTTTTTTTTTTTTAATGCAAGGGAATGTTCATATGGCTCATTGCTAGACAGCATGTCAAAAAAAAAAAAAGCAGAATGATTAAATAAAAGACTTCTGACTGTTCTCATCTGCTTAGACTCAGTTTTATATACATGTTGTTAGCTTCGTCTTGCTCTTCTATATTACAGATTTCTTTTATTTTTTGGAGTTGTACCAAGAAAATGATTTTGTTTAGTTTCACAGGTGAGGTTGCTTTGGGTTTAACTAAATCAAATGGTCAAAATGATAGTTGTGAAATTTGGTAGAAAGAAAAAAAATGATTTGATACAAAGATGGCACTGTTTGTATATGCTACATAGTCTAATAAACTGGCAAAGTATGATGCATTCTCATAAGTATTTTATTTTGTAAAAACAAGTAGCCTTCTGAAGCTCATTTGAAATGATCCAATATTCAGCCCATGTTTTAAAATAACTCATCCCTTTGAGATTTAAAGTTAAAAAAAAAAAAAAAGAAGAAATATAAGTCTTTTTTCCACCCTCTCTGACTTCCAGTTAGAGGACTGGGAGCCAAACTGCCTTCCAAGACTGCAAATAGCTTGTCTTACTGACGGCACACATTCAATTATTTATCTAAACAAAGGTGAGCCAGAGTACAGGACTAATCACAGCACATCTGCCCAGTCTCTTGGATTTTAAACTTCCATGACTCTTCACTTTGAGGCTCCAATTTCCTACCAAATATTCATGATAGATAGAAAGCAATAAATACCATTTCAGTAACATAAGTAGTGCCAGAGCAGTGCTGTAAGGAGCTCTACTCATTTGCTGGCTGAAGTTTTTTTGCTAGGTTGCTGAAGTCAAATAGCAATAAATTGCTGGCAAGCTCTTAGATTTACTGAGTCCAGCCCAATCCAATCCAGTTTATATAGCATCTTTCATCAACAAGATTGCAAAAATGCTGCATAAGCAATGTCTAATAAACTCTTTTCAATAAACAGTGACAGCCAAGTGCCTTTTATATATCCACGCACAGAAAAGCACATCACAGAAACTATGCAAGGAAGTCAGATTTCTAAAGCTGGCTCTCCAAGCAGGACATAAATCCTGATTAACCTTAAGAGTCAAGCTGATAGCTTGGTTGACATTCACTTGGGGAGGAAGGCAGCAGTCGCGGTGTAAGGCCCTGCTCCTGATCCATCAGAAATCACTGGCAGTTTTGCCATGAACTTGCATCAGACTCAAATCAGACCAATAAACCAAGGTTCAGGATGACGCTTAAGCATGCACTCAACCCTGAGGATGCGCTACAGCTGCACTTTTAGCAAGGGCAAGATTAGACACTCACTTGTGGCATAAACAGAAGCTCACATGTGGGTGCCATCAAAGCCAGGTGCAAAACTCTTTCTGGTTTTGGCGTATTTGGGATTTGACAAGCACTCTTGCTCCTTCACTCCTTCATCACCCACCTATACCCTAGACGCACACAGGCATATATAACCCACGCTCCTTATCTGAAAGCCGTATTTCAGATGTAATAATTTGAGTTTTGATTATAAGAACTTCCTACTAAAAGGACAACACTTGCCCCAAACCATTGCCAGCACTCCCAGGTTCATGGGACAGAGAAAAACAGCACACCATGGCTGTTATTTGGGTCACCCCAAGCACTCTCAGAGGGCCCTGCAGTACTGTTGCACAGGAAGGTAAAAGCTCAATCTGGAGTTTGCGCTTTCTTCAGCACTCACAAATCTTGACCGTGATGGCAGAAAGAAGCCTCCTCAAGCGCTCAGACACTGCCGGAGCTGGTCAGAAAGCTCAGGATCAACGCTTCTCCAGTTTGATTTCTAAAATGCATTTGAGTCTGTCCCTCCTTCACACTTCGGAGGTTTTTACCCAAAACTAAGCCCTAAAAATAAGGGACAGTAATTTTCTACTTCTCCATCTTCGCTAAAGCCAAAAAACCTATGAACAAATCCGCTACAATTCAGAAACTTGCTTATGCTATTCAGCAACATACACTTTGTAAAGGAAATTGCACTAATTAGTCACTACCTTGCTATTTCAGCATAAGAAAAAGATTGCCATTCGTTTCCTAAACACTCTATACACTGTGTACTGACAAGAGGTATTAAACGGCTCTCATGTTCAAAGCGCATGCTTTATAAGAGTGCAGCAAGTATAGTGACCTAATTTTATAGATCATGAATCACATAAGGGTACTTAACAGCCACTTATGCCAAAAGATTTTTATGCTCCCAGCGCTGGTGCGGAGTTGTAAGGGCTTGACCCTGCTTCAACGCAGCCAAGGGAATTTTTCAAGTCAAGATTTCAGCCATCCTATAAGAGTAGAAATAAATACTAAGAAAAAAAAAATCTAATTTTAGAATCACAGTTTCATAGCATAATTTTGGTTGCAAGGCATTTTTGGAAATCTTTGGAGCTAATCCCTTCATCACTGCATTTCCCCCTTACAGCTACTTAGAATTTCCCTTGCTGCAACGTGGGACGTTTTCCCCGTGTTCTCTTGCTGTGAAACCTCTGATCAAGCCTCTGTTTTTTCTGTAACACCCCATCAGGCAAATGGAGACTCCCCATTGCCCCCATCTGTCCCCAAATTGCAAATGCATTTGCCCCTTAGTGCTCTCTTTCCTCCAGACTGAATAAACCAGCTCCCCTAAGGCTCTTCTTAAACACAATGTTCTCCACCCCGACAGGCATCTTAGCTCCAGTTTGTCAGTAAGAACATCCAGCTCTAGGTAACCAAATCAAACAATATCACAGGCAGATAGGCTTTGAATCAGATTAGAGAAACGGAAAACAAACAAAATGTCTGCTAAACTGCAAGGGAATTAGGATTTAGGTTCCTTCTCACCGTTTTCTTTCCCCCCTTCCATCCATTTCCTCAATAACAGTTTAAAAGAAGACAGATTGAAAAAGGTAAAAACTCCTAAATGTAATATAAACAGGGCTATTTGTCCTGATAATGTTTTTGAACAAAACAGCTGGCCAGCTTTGATCACCATCTAAGCAACGAGGCTAAGTTAAATTTGTGTTTTTAACGTATTTTCAACATCAATAGCAGCAATGGAGTTAACTTCTTAATGTAAATCCTTAGAAATCTCTATAAAGATACTAAAGAAGAAATTATTTCAAGAGTCTTTCACTAATCCAGATGTCCCTCTCTTTTTTCTCTCCTTTTTATTGTTCCCAGGGAAGACCTTGTAAAAGCTGAAACTGCTTATTAAGTATACAGACTTAATGAATTGGACAAGGAAAGAAATAATTCTTAACATAACATGTTCACAACCCAGATCCATGTTTATTGTCCACAGAGATGAGAGCAAAATGCTCTTTATATACAGAGCAGCCTCTGTTAGGACAGAATCTATCTCCATGGACTGCTTCCAGCATACAGAAAAGAGCTGTTATTAAAATAGCGCAGCATGAAAGTTTGCTGGATTATACAGCGGTACTGCACCACGGCCCCAGCGCAACGATTATTACAGACGCACATCTGCAGGTTGTTTGTTGCAGGGAAAAGTGGATGGAGTAAATCCCGAAGCAATTCAGTAATTAGGCAAGTATTACTGGAACGAGCTGCTATTTACACGGTGTCACTGCAGTGAGCGGGATCTGCCACGGCTGCTGCTGGGACGCTACGCCAGGATCTCTGCTCTTCTCCCCATCTTTATAGCCGCTTCCGTTTGCTTTAGGCTGTAGTCAATAGCTGATGGGGAGTTCATGAAGTTGCTTTAGTTGTGGCTACCTGATTAGATCCTTGCTTTCAATGGTATTTCACTCAGCTGACACGGGATGTGGCTTCACTCTGCCCATGCATTTCCCATCCTCTTGCTGGAAGATGGTTTTAGCCCTGAATGACCTACTAGGGTCAAACTCAAGATCCCAATGAGATGCCAAAAGGCCACCAGGTGAGTTTACCCCCATTTGACCCCCATGCCCAAGGTCCCAGCCGCCCACTCAACACATTTGGTACTTGCTGCCTGGGTTCCAGCAGCGCCACCACTGGCAGCACAGGCACCACTGGCAGCACAGGCACACAGATGTGACCACATCTGTGCCCTGCAGAGATCATGGACACAATCATGTGCACCAGGCAGTAGCAGTGCTGACTTTTGGGAGGAAACGTGCACCCTTCTCCCACTGCTGCCTGCTCAGGTGAACAGCTACCCACTCCCCAACGCACCCATCTCGAAAGAAGAATAAAAATCTTTTACCCATTTAAAATAGATTTTCCTGTGAACGGGAAATTGCAAAGTCAGAATCAGCAACTCTGCCAAGCTTGTGCTGCCTGGGAAGGAAGAAATAGCTGCAGCTGTATTAGCCCATTAATCAGAGAAAACAAGCTGTAGGAATTTGGCCTGCAGTGCAGCTGGCAGCAATGGCATGTGCTTCACTTGGGGAGTTTATTTTTTAATCCTTTGATAAGCTTTATTCTCACTTTACCTATAAAAATAAGTATTTCCATGTAAAGAAATAGAACATATCAACTTCAGGCTTTTGGCCCACTCTAATATCGCTTTCCTATTCTTTTTCTTTTTTTTTTTTTTCAAGAGGGAAATTTTTACGGTTGCAAATGAACTCTCCGAGGAGTTAAAAACAGACCCACTGGCCCAGGGTGTGCTCCCAGGCCATGCCGCGCTCCGCTGCAGGAGAGGGATACGTCTTTGGAGAAGAAAAGGAGCCCTTTGGAGAAGATACCTGTCATGGCCTTTTGTAAAGCACCTCAGGATGAAGGTGTTCTCCACCTCAAAGTTATCATTAACCTGTTACAGGGAGATTTTACAGAGAGACAAATGGCACATGCAGGAGCACATTAAAATATTTTGCTTTGTATCTTGCTTCAGCTTGGATAATTGCTTTAGTGTTGACTATTCCACTTCCTTTAAATAAATTTATTAAATGCATCCATTCTTCCACTGTTCCTGTGTTTCTCCTACAATTTACCTAACTCTACTGTTTGACTGAGGCCTATCCACAGCAGCAACTGATGCCTCTAGCCACCATTCTGATGTTACAGGTACAAAAAGGGAGGGTTTGTTTCCTTGCTGTTGGTTGCAGTACAACGCAATCACCCTTGTACTAACTGGGCATCACAACTGAAATACGGCCATGTCTTTAGACACACATATAATCTATACTCGTAGATCCTTTCCTAAAGTCAGTGTAAACTGGGGGTGATTCTGGGTTCCAGCCGACGCCATGGTCCAGAGCAAACACTGACAGAGGGTTACCGATCACGTTGCCCATGAAATGAGGTTTGAGATCCACAATAGGGCTGTAACGCTTGGTGCCCACGACGTGTGTGTTTGCCTGTGGGAACACCAGAGCCCGTGTGTATCACTGCTTCTTGCACCACCGCCTCCTGCCACGCTCGGACAGGCAGAAGGAGCCGTGGCAGCACAAACGTCGCGGGAGCCCATGGTCACACGGCCCCGCGGGCACCAGCAGTGACTGTTTGGGCTCCTGCAAAGTTCCTGCAGGAACCATGGAGCAGAAGACTGCGTCCTTCAGCCAGTGCCTTCTCTTTAATGTTTTTTTTTTTTTTTTCCCCAGAATTGTCAGAAACTTTCCTTGGTGGGAGTACGTTTCCTTGCTATTTTCCTGGCTGCATACAAAAGCTCTGTTTGTAGCGGTGTATATAAATTTACATAAACGATGCAAATTCTGTGTATTATGGAAGGATTCCTGTGGATAGGAAAAAATGGAAGATCACCTAAAAGCCTTGCAGTTTGTGCAAGGTGAAGAGAGGACCTGGCCTCGCAGCACGCTGCGGTGGGACTGGCCAGGAAAGCGCCCTGCGGAGCATCACTCCTCAGGAGAGCAAAACCCACCGCCCGCCGTTTGGACAGGACCCCCAGGTCCGTCAGGAGGCCAATTCCGCACCGCCTGTTTGTCATGGGGAACATCCCCACCCACCCATGACGAACAAGCTCAAACCCAAGGTCCCATCTGCCTCACCAAAGCAACTGTGTTTGTACGGTCCTATATGTCTCCACTGTTTTATAAACCTCTGTATTCTGAGATTTATTGTGGGACAAGGGCCAACTAAATGTGACAGACCTTTGACTCTTAGAATTTACTTTTCAAACAAAGCTTGCGACAGCACTAAGAGACTTTTGCAGGCAGAGAAATGATGGCCCTGGCTCCTGCAGCTTGGCAGAGGCGAGGGGCTAGCGATGGACACAGGACCTACGGCCTTGCAGGAAGATTCACAAGCATTGGCGGATGACAAATCAACATCTGTTTTTCCTGTCTGGCCTGTCACAGTCAGTTGTGGCTGGGGGTGACAGACAGTTTGTCTCTACCCTGAGCCAAACTTAGGTCGCCCTGGAAAACACGTGTTGTTTCCGAACAGCGACGCGTAGGGAAGGACTCTTTACCCAACACATCAGTCTGGGGGGGCCTTAAGGGACGATGTTAAATTTAGCTCTGAGCTAAATCAGTATGAGCAAAAAGAGTTAGGGTTGCAAGATTTATACCATCTTTCCTCTCAGAACCCACAATTTGCATCAATTTGGCCAGCATCGTAAATTCCCAACAGTTTATTTACATGTGATCCCTACACATTGCCTTTAAGTCCATTCTCCAGTTCACACAGTAGGCCTACGCGGTGATAGTATTTTATAAAGAATAAAAAAAACTGTTTTGTTTTGTATGCTGTTTATCAATTGGGTTTTATTCCCAGACCACTTAAAAGAAGTAAACCCCAACATTTTAATAGCCTGAGATATCAATCTGGTTCTACAAAGCTATTTGAAAGTGCTAAACTTTATCTGGCACACTCTAATACATCCGGAACAATGTTTTGGCACATTGCGTAAAGCAGACTCCCCCAAACACATACGTGGAAGTTCTCATACTTTAAACTAAAATGAATATCACACACATCCCAGAGAAATTTCACCTCTTAGTTCAGAAAAATATTTTTCTCCCTTTTGCTGCCTAATGAAGAGCTTTGTTCAGCGCTATTGCAACCCTGATGGGCACGATGAGTATCATAATCTCACCATCTGCAGCACTCGCATTCCTAACCGTGCAATTGCAGCCAGATGTCTGACTTATCTCCAAGGCACTGACTTTGGTCAGCTGGTTTTTATTTAAATGAATCACAAAACCAACAGAAAGCCCATATCTATTATCTATCACAACTGCAGATAGTAACTCCGAATGAATTTATCTTGGGCTTCTTTATCGTTACCCTTGCCCACACAGACACTTCTGTGGATGAATCATCTCAAAGACAACAACAAAACTCAAATGAAAGGGCAGGCAGGATATTAAGCAGAGTATCTCACTGGAGATGAAGTGTGCAGATTGCACTACAAACAGATGAGAAACACACGGCTTTAATAATACTGAGATACCAAAGCAACACAAGTTCTAGTGACACAGAGCACCAGCTCAGAACCGGCAGCATCGGTACTCAGTAGTAATAAATGTGCAAATACCAGAGGACAGCACCTACTCTCTTCTCCTCACACACAGAGCTTGTGACTTCTGCTGGGAACTCATGGGCAGTTTTCTGGCACACACACAAAAAAAAATACTTTTCCTTGGGAAAAAAAAAAATACATCTTCATTTAGAAACATGCAATTATTACATGTTTTTCCCTGCCTGGGATATCTGGACCTTTCCACATTGCTAATTATTGCTGGTAGTAGTAATAACAGGTTTTTACTTCCATGATGTTAACCACTAGGGTATGAGTGCAGCCAACAGAAACCAAGTTCAATATAAAGAGACATCCAATAAAACTGATAGTTCCTTAGATTTCCTAGACTTCCTACGTAGATAATTCCTTACATTTACTATCAAATGAACACAACTGTCACAGAAGAAACACATCATTATAAACACTATACTAGCACCAAAGTGTCCCCACCATGGACCACAACCCCATATCTTTACGCAACCCCTCATCAAAACCCTGATCCAGTGGATTTCCAAGCTAGGGCGGAATGCAGGAGGCAGCTCCATTAGGCTAGGGCAGAGCTTCCTGCAGAAGCCCATGGTGAGCATGGGAGAATCAACCGCATCACGTCCTGTGTTATAAATATCCATGATCTCCTGTGAAGTAGCTCAGATCCATCTCAAATTCACTCCATTGACAAGAAACAGGGAAACCTGCTCCAAAGCATCTGAAGCAGCTTGCCTCCTTGCCTGCAGTGCCCCTCCTGATGCAGTGGGGTGGGGAGGCTGTGAGGAAGCGCCAAGGCGGGTGTCCTCATGGAGGACAGCCCCCCATGTCCCCATGCGCTCTGTGGCAGGTGCACCCAGGTCCCTGCACTCCCCCAGGCCAGCCTGAGCCGGCCTTTTGCAGGCTCCGAAGGAGGGAGCCGCGTCTGCAGCACCGGGGCGGCCGCCTCCGCAGCTGCGTGGCTGGGACCCTTGGACCACGCTGCAATCAGCAATTTGCAAATCAGCGCGATGTTGCAACACTTGAACTTCGCTGGGGTTCTTAGACCTCCCAGCAAACTGGGACAGAAGTAGAGCTAGGCAAAAAAAAACAACCAAACAAACAAAAACTCAGACTGTGGTCATGTAATTAAAGGCTGTGTCATAACAGAATCATAGGTGTTGGGTGCAAATTATGTAGGCATGTGGTTAACACTGGCATTTCTTAATTTGTAAGTGCTAAACCTTTGGCATGTTTGTAAGGTCACTGTTGTACCTAAGAGTGACTTTATATTAATCACAGCTACCAACGCACCAAATTCCCTCTAATGCTCCCTAAAGCTGTCACAGAGATGACATTTGTTTCCCTGTATTTTTCCAGCTGATGTCCAGCTCCTGTTTCCTCCCTGGCATGACCTCATGGATGCTGTCCTGCAGAAGGTGCAACCAGACTATTATAGAGTTACACCATGTTCTGCAGCAACACCTTGATGTCATTTGCCAGTAGCTCCCCGAGGAGCTGATGAGCCGCAGGTGCAGTCCCACAGCTATGGGACGCCTCATCATGTGGCAGTGCTGGTGGAAGTCCAAGACAAGACAAGTTGGAAGTGTAATCCTGTTTGAAAAATCGTGGGAATGGGCACTCGAGTCTTTCAGGATCTGCAGTTCTTGCACCCACACCAGGGTCCTTACTGAGCTGGAAACCCTGCCTGGAGGGGACAGTTCAGGGTGCCCAGGGATGAACATGACACCCATTCTGCCAGATGCTCCACTGACAGCTCAGGGAAGCTATGAGCATCACCCACATTCATTACACGATAGCCTGTGTCCTGCCTGCCACACAGCTCTGACATCTCAATTTTAATTAAATCAATCCACAGTGATGCTCAGGACCATGCAGTACTCAAAGAAGCCAATTTTGATGTCCCAGTGGAATCACTACCTGCCTCATTGCAAAGGTTGAGTTCTCTCATTGAGTTGAGAGAACACCTGAGCTCTTATAAAAATGATGAATTCCTTTTCCACAGATAAAGCCCAGTGAGTTTTAACTTCAAAAATACCTACAGCACTATTTCTGGCCAGGATTAGCTGTTGCATTTTGAGAGCTGTGGCAAAGAACAGCAAAATGGTCAAGACTGCTCCTGTTGGAGCTGGGCAGTGAATTACACGCTCTGCTCCATCCACAAAAGAAATGTTTATCGTCTGTTGCCAAAAACTGCAGCGCCCTGGTGTTTCCTCGGGCTCGCTTTCCATTTCTACAGCCACCAAGGAGGCTGTTACCCTCGGGAAGTCTCATTTAGAATAAACAGTTCTTTATATTCATTATCATAATTCCCAAAGGGCTGGAATTGGCTAATTAGCAATTAAGCATGACAGACCAGCAGTTCTCAACCCAGCCTATCTGTGGGGACATCTTTGGGGCTGAGCACTCTCGTGAACCTCATAACTGTTCCCCTGGCCTCGAGGACACGCAGGCTATGAGCTGGGTAATCGCTTTTGTGTGTGTGTGTGTGTAAACAGTTCACTGCGGGGGCTAACCCAGCACCAGTGCTGCCTCAGGAAACGACCAATTTTAATGAAACAAACAAACAAACAAACAAAAAAAGAAAGAAAAATACTGAGAGCCAAAGTGCTTCATTTTTCCTCCTTCTTCAGGAGTTACAAAACTGGAACTGTCCCAACTGCTTTTCGCAGTCAAAAAGGAGACTCCACACCCCCAAGCAAAGGAGTTTCGGGGCAGACCTAAATCAAACACCATAAACACCTTAGAGATGCGAGCTCCCCACTCCTCGCCTTTCCTCCACAGCCCGCTGGGTGCACCGGGATGAGGCGCAGACAGTCAGATAAGTGACCCCCAAAGCAGACCTGGTCTAAATACAAGCAAGACTAGCCATTTTGCCAGTTAGGAAATTGCTCGTGGATTTTCAAGCAGCTAAGATATTTTGGTTCAGGTTAAAGTCTTGACCCTCGGCAAGATCCTTTAGCTCAATTCCTAATACAGGGGTTAATACCCTCTTGTCAGCATGGGTTGTTAAAAGATCATAGTAGTCCCTCAATGGGTTTAAAATCTGCAAGCTGAAAACATATTCATGTAATTAAAGTAATGGCAGGCAATGAGAAATGTTACTTCTGCTCTGGCTCATCTGTAACTTGAAAGCTGGGCTTTGTTTTACTCATTGTACTACCTAAAATAGCTGTTTGCTAAGCTACAACTTGCCTGCTGTCTGATGTGTGGTAATGCACACAGATATTGCCTCACTTTTAAAATTTCCAAAATTTCAAAGTCCCACAAAGAGAGCCTTCCAGCTCCCACTGGCCTGAAGGAAATGCTTGCAACCCATAAGTTTGAATCGAATAAGGACTCTGTTTTTTTTTATCAAATCTTGTTCATGTTACTTTTGTTCCATCACAAAACATCTCCTCAGATCCTTATTTATTTGTACATTCTTTGCTACCTAGAAACACAGAAGGAGAGCACAAGTCCACCAGCCAGCCACGCGCTGAGGATCATCTTCGGACGCACGCATGGCTTCTCACTCAGCAAACATCCTGATGGAGGCACAGCCAGTGCAAAGCTGGCAACGCAGAGACTGCCAAAACCCTTAGATAACCAAAGAATCAGCAATGCGTGTGGTTAGAAGCAAAATAGTCATGGTTGGGCCGGACTGCTCTGTTTATGTGGCACCCTGGAGACAGACTTACCCTGGATAGAGAAGGGCCTTTAAATCATCATTTTTAAATGTGATTCAATCAGGAATCACATCCAGACTCGGCTGCTGTAGGCAGCGGGTGCTGCTTTGGGAGTGCTGCACACGCACAGCGAGCTCAGTATCCGCCCGTCCCACCCCGGCACATCGAGGTCTGTCCCTCCAGGGCAGCCAATGGTGAGGAGGAAGGTGAGAAGAGGAGGAAGGGCTGAGCAGACGCGAGGGTTGAGCCCAGCGCCGCGCTGCAGTTTGCCCCACAGGCCCCCATGGACCCATCGGTCCTGCGGGAACTAACCTGCTTCCTTGTCTTTAGCTTTTCCAAAGGGCCTAGAAATCCTTCGCAAGAACAGTTTTTCACTGGCTTGCAGTAAACCCGAGGCAATAGTCACAAGGGATGCAAAGGAGGCTGCCCATGTGCCTCTCACCTGCCCAGGACAGCAAAGCAGAGAGCTGACCCCTTCCGCATCTGGGTCCATGGGGTGCTCAGCATTGCCTCACAGCCAAGGCTTTGGCAGGGTCCCACTTCTGCCATGAATTGCCATTATTTTGTCAGCTCAAGTTTAGTGCCACTAATTTGTGAGCAGGTAACAGCACCTCCCAAACCCTGAACAAACCTCTGTGCCTAAAGGGAATCCCAACCCCAGGACCCTACCAAAAAAAAAAAAGTTACTGTCAAATAGCAAAAGGTCAAGGGAAGAGTCACCAAGATGCTTGTAAGTATGGAGCAGTACTGTAAGGGAGCATGTAAATAAGACATGGGCTCTTCAGTGACAAAAAAAAATAGGGACAATGAAAAGGAGAGAGGACATGGATCTGAAACACGAGAGCGGTGGGGAGTAGGCAAATAAGGAGGAATTATATGCTATTTCTCACAAAGTTAATATTAGGGAAGGTCCAAGGAAATGATAGGGTAGCATACCTGGAAAGAAAACCCAAATAACAAGTACATTTTCATGCAATGCATTATTAAGCTATTAAATTGGGATGAGGTAGAGATCACACGAGCAAGGGGTTTTCCCCAGGGATTCCAACAAATCCACGAGGAATAGCTCTGGATGGGTATTGGACTCAAAAGCTTGGCCATCCAGGCCCTGAAATGCTGCTGCTGTGACACGGAGATGTGCAAAGCAAAAGGACTCCCAGCACTCTTCTTGTGCTGCCATCTGCTAGCATTTTCTCTAAGCTTGTAGTAAGTTACCCACTGCCACGCTGTCTTAGCCCCTTATAAATTCGTACCAACTGCATGCTGGTGGCCCCCGGCTATGTGGTCTGCTTTGATTTACTTCTTAGAAGTTGTTACTGCAAGCAAGAATCCAAAGCCAGAAAAGCTTGCTCTCTGCTACCTGAGCAAGTTGGAGGCAAGATAAAGCAGCCCTCCAAGTGTTATGACAAGGAGCCTTTTAGCCAAAATGAAACAGAGAGACTCTGTTTACAAGAACGGCTTGTAAATGGAAACCAAAACTCGAATTTGAAAGGAAAACCACATGGCCATAATCTCTCTCCCATGAAAGCAGCAATAATTTGGATGTCATACAGCAAGCTAAATGGTCTCCTCTAACTAAACGAGGATTACAATTACATTCTTGGATCATACCTGACCTGGAGAGTGCTCTGAAGTGCAAGGAGTAAAGGAGACCTCCCCCCTTCACTGTGCTACATTTCCCTGGCACAGCCTGAGGAAAGATTATGGAACATCTCAAGTTAGTTTACAGAACAACCCAAATTATTTTCCTGGAATGAAAGGTTGACGTGAATGTTTCCAGTGTGGATGGATACCAGCCTGCTTCCTCTGCCTCACTGTCAACAGCAAACGTGTGAAGTAAGTGATGGATTCATGTCTTAATGCTGCATTTCTTAATACAACTAGTAAATGTAAAGTAAAAGGGGATTTAGGAAGTCTTTCTAAAATTTATTTTGCTAGTAGACATTCCAGGCAAAGGCTGCACTGCGGCTGTGGTTTCATCTCAGCTGAATGAGAAGCTAGGAAATACTCCAAACAACTGAGATGAGGTCAACAGTGGGTAGGATATACCTGTGTGCGTACATATGGCAATTTATGTAGAAAGACACGTGATAGATAGGATAGATAGGTGAATTTTCTAACACATGTGTAGGTGCTCTGCCAAGAAGCCCAGTCACTATGTGCAGTTTCCTCCAACTGGAAATCCTAAGCACGCTGAGTTGCGAAGCCTCCGCGTGACTCATCATCTACAGGTGAGTGGGACAATCCAGAGGAACTTGCTACCTGCCCTTCTGCAAGAAACAAAGTTTTACATGGGCACTGCTAGTGCTCCGCAGCTGCAACAGTGAGATTTCCCCTCTGAATTTCTGTTCTGCAATGGGAGCAAACTCTGGGGCTGACCTTCCCCAAGCCCCCTCTTACCACAGTGTCACAGCAGTGATGAAGACCTAGGCCTGGCAGAAAGTCTAGAGAGCACACGGTGGTGGCTGTGATGGTAAAACATACAGGGTATTGGCTTTGCTGAAACTGCCATGATGTTAAACAGGGAATAAGAGAGGGCATTAAAACACCAAATGTAAAACTCACATCCCAGTTGGAAGGTCTTTATTCAGGAGGGATCAGTGTGCACCAACACACACCACCAAGGCACTAACATAAGTAGATGAAACAGGCAAGTCCTGCATCACCTTGAGAAAGCTCAGGAGACAGAAAAGCTCTTAGCCTCACAGTTAAGCCCTTTACCGCTCAGCCCTGCAATGCAATCTGGCAGGTTTAATCCCGTCACGAAGGGGGCATAACCAAAAGACTCACGACAAAGAAATCACACCAGCAGCAACGTCCCGCTATGCGACGAAGGCAGCAGCAGTGCTGCCTGCAACACACAGGGCACTCGCTGAGCAGCTCTGCAGCTCAAACACTCATTTTCAGGTGCCTGAAGGATCACTGCACTTGCCCAACTCCAAATCCCAGGCAGCTCATCTCCTCGAGCTACTAGTGTTTTTTTCCCAACCCATTTCCAACACGCGGCTTACACTTGAGCCTGTAGAAGACAACAGGCTGCAAATTCCAAGAAAACAGCTGGTATTTTTAGCTGCGTCACATTCAGAAACCAAAGAACAATCCTTAAATCATCACCCAAGAGCAAAATCACTCAAACACAGAGGAACTGCCGACGCTATGAAACCCCTCTTCAGCTGAGCAGTGGTTACGCCCGAGACACTTCTGCCGAGAATTAAGTGCAGGCACGTGGCAAGCTCGTCCCGTATCATAAATGCAGCAGTCATGTTTCAACAACTGACATTTCAGCAGTGCCTGTCAGTCCCAGGCTGACTTCTTGCAAAACGGAGTTGTTTACATAGTCAGTTATTCCCAAAGACTTGCTTTAAATGGCGGGGTAGAAATCTCTGCGGGCTTCTCTCGAGCACACTCTGCCCCACATAAATATCGGTGGCAGAGAACCATTTTGAAAAGAGTTAGACCCAGAAGACCGGCAGGGCTGGATCGTGGGAGAGCACTGGCAAGAAATGTAGCTCCACCATAGCAAGGCGGCCAAAGAAAACAGGACCGCTCGGGGGCTGTCCTCTCTGCAGATGAAAAATACAGATAAAAAATTTTAACCCCGCAGGTAGCAGCCATTGCATGAGTTGCACGTTTCTAATGCCAAGCGGGCTTTATTATGAGTTCTTCTTTCAAGAGCTTAGAGCATCTTTAGCTCTTCCAGCAGCTTGTAAAGAGCCAGGAGACACATGGTGGTATTTGCACCGCGATGCGCTGTGCAATGCAAGAGTCGCGCTTGCACGTGGGAAGGAGAACGGCTGCTTTTTCCCCAGAATTAAAAATATCTTGCAGGGTTGTGCTATCTGCTCTGCCAGATGAAAGTGGGACGTGGGCAGGGGCAGGACAAACAAAATAGGATTTACTTGCAGGAGGTCAGAGACTGCAAAGGTGGTCACTGCTGGCTTGGGCAGGCGGATAATTCGCCACTACACACCAGCGACGAAAACGATTTGGCAAGGAATAACCCTGCCCAGGACAGGGAACGGATGAAAAACGACCAGAAAAGACAGTGGAAGCGATCTTAACAACAAGATAAGAAAACACTGCAAAAACCACATGTCAGTTAAGGACAGATTCATGCACAGCATGTCCTTATCTGTGACATAGAGGTCTCCGAAAATATTAGTGCCAGGAGAGATAAAGAAAATTTACTAGAGTACATATATTTCCAGTAATGTGCCTACAAACAGCATTTTACAATGACTCAGATCAGAAAGTGGCAGCCAAAGCCAAGAGGAAAGATTACAGAATTAAAAACCCTGGACGGAGAAGCGGAAGATGCAAGGCATCTATTTAATCAGAATAAGGATTTTACCAGCAGGAAAGGAGAGGAATGAGGTGTGCAAGGGCTGTTTCCTAACAGGGTATTTCTTTTCCTGTGCATAACTTAATGTAACGCTCTAGGCCCATGCGCCTTGTGATGCACATGGAGATTCGGACTTCCTAGGAGACTGGTGGATAGTTTCCTCCTTTCCATGCCAGGATGGAAGCTAAAACACAAGAAGATCAAGATAAAAGGTGTAGTTCATACTGCAGTCTTGGTGACCATGAGCCTGTACTTTGCGAGCGCTCGGAGATGTTTTACAATCCCTTCTGTGTTTGCTCAAGGCCTGGCTCCCCAACGCTGGGTGCAAGGTCTCCACTGGGCTACTGGGCACCAGCAGCGCCTCAGTGATGGGCACATAACCTGCCCTGCAGGTGGGCTGCAGTGGAAATAACACTAAAATAAAAGAAATAAATAAATAATAAGGTGTGAACTTTTATACAGAGGATTAATTGCAATTGCACAGGCACCTACCAGCTGCCCTCGGAGCAGGTTGCTGCTCATTGACACTGGCACCTTGTCCTTCTTGGCTCCTCACCCTACTCACAGCCTCTTGCATCGGTCACCTCTCAAGTCCCCATCTCCTTTTTTAATTTTTCACGATATCCCTTTTCGCTATTTCGTTACCATTCTCTTCTTCTCACGGATCTTCTCATAAGAATTTCCTGTTGCACCTACTCCTGCTGCCCATCTGCATCCTTGCAGGCGCCGGACAGGAGGGAGGAGAAGGGAGGCATCTCCTATCTCCTTTCCTTATGCTTCAGGAAATAGAGGAGAGTTAAACCACAGGACATAAGCGTTCTGTCAGGCAACCGCTGACTGCATTTTCCATTTTTGCTTCGAAAAGCTCAATAAAATAACCACTGTGCCAAAATGAATTTAAATAAGATCCTACTTTGAAGCCTAGATTACTCTGTGCTGCAGTGTTATTCAGTTTCATACTTTTGAACCTTTGACAGTTCCACAATCAAATTTCTCCCTAGATTTTTTTTTAAACACGCTGCCACAATGCTGAGCGAATCGAGGGATCCTAATGAACTCTGTTTTAAATGCAAACCATGTTTTGTAGCGCCTAAGAATCAATTGGGCTGCCAGAGATTGCTAAAATAACTCGCATGAATTCCCTGCTATTTTCTACAGGCGAAGGTCAAGCCGGGGAGATGAGCAGGCGCTCCGAAATTACAGACTGGCTCCATCTGTTGCACATAAAGTTCTGTTTTGGCAGTGAAAGCATTTACCGGGGGGAGGAGGCTGTTGTCTGTGTTTACCAACTGCCAGGTCCCATGAGCGGAGGGGACCTGCCGGAGCAGCACCAGGACGTGCTGGCGCTCAGCATCCTCGGAAGGCTTTAATGGGAAAAAACGGAGCTGGGAAAGGGCTCGCAGGGCCGTCCTCCGCTCCTGGGGTTGTGCTGCGCATTGCATCGCAGCTGCACCTCGTCTGCAGACAGCCGTGGCGCGGGAATTGTGTTTTCCATACCAGAGCGGGAGAAGCCCCCATATCCGCAAGGACGGGGGAAAGGCTTTGGCAGAGCGGTTGCCTCCCCACATTCCTCCCGGCAGTGAGGAGCGAGCGCCAGCCCTTGCCGAGCACGACCCAAAGGCTGCTCGTGCCGCGGAGGCTGCGCCGGAGCGGCTTTTCCGTGTATGCAGGCCCTTCCTCACGCAATTCCCCTCACGTTACACGCTGCAATGGAAATGCCACGTGGAAGCAGGCACATTTCCTCTCCATTTCCCTCTTACTTCCTGGACAAAATGGATTTCCCTCTAGATATAAAGTTATTTTTCTCCAGTTAGGCCTTATTAATTAACGACAAAATATTGATATATATATCCCAGGAATACTCCAAGTGCCAGGAAGGCTGCAGGATGCCAGCAGCAGAATGCAGGTGAAGATTCCCCTCCTAACACATTGGCCAGGCTGGAAAACCACCATGGATGCTGGGGGACACTGCTGCAGTGACGGGGCAGGTAACCCAGTGTTCTGCCGAGGCCAGGCTTGGATAGCAAGCAAGGAACAACCAAAACGAAGATTTTAGGCCTGGGAAAACGAAGAAGGTTTTTGCATCTTGGCATTATGCTTGTGGTAAAGGGAAAACCTTTGCACCAAGAACAAAAGTCTGTTGGAGGAGAGGAGGGGAGGAGGAGGAGGGCTATTAAAATGGAGCCCGGATCTGAGCTCCTCATCCAGCTGAATTCTTTGCGGTGAATAATAAGCTTTTACCAGAAGGAGAACAGAAAGCCCGTTCACTAGCTGGGCTTCCTCCAGAACCCGCGCAACGTCTAAAACCCTACGAGCTCTCTTATCCCTATGAAAAATAATTACTCCAAAGAATATTCCTCAATGAACCCTTAGGGAACAAATTATGATACTGTTCTGAAAACACTCTGTTCTTTTCCCCTCGCAAAAAAACAAACCGCTCTCGAGCTTGTTTCCAGGAGGTGGGCAAGCAAGCAAGGGAGCGAGCAGCCCATGGAGCGGCTCCCTGCTCAGCTGGGCTGGATCACGTACTCAGGGGCGCCCCTCATCATGGGTCCTTCCCTTCCGTAAAATCCGTCAAATTCAACCCTAGGTCCCCAATAGCAGCATCCCAGTGGAAAACACAGCCAAAGGGACTGTCACGTCCAAGCCGGAGCACCGCGGTCACAGCCCCGCACGCGCGTTCGCCTGCGCTCGTCCGTATAAATCTTCCTATAAGCACCGAGGAGCATTGGCAAGCAAATTCGGTTTTAAGTGTCCAGGAAATACAGCCTATGCGCAATAAAACAACTATTTTAAACAGGATGCAATAAGCTTTTCATGTAGGATATTTATGTTGCTGTGATGTTTTATAAATAACAGAGTCAAAATAGTAAATAAAAGAGGATCGGATTCCTGGGGAACAGACAGATTTTTTCAATCATGCTGGAGGTTGCCAAAATTGCACTTTCTCACCCTGCGGTAGCTGCCAGCTTTCCAGTGTTTCATATTCACCTTCAAGATTAAGAACTATGATATAAGCCAACAACACTGCACCTCAGCTTCGCTTTCAAAGACAGTAGGGTGCATTTTTAGTATTTCTCCCTATCTTATCTGAAGAAATTTTTACATGGGCTTCAGAGTCGCAACAGCTTTCAAAAAGGGATTTCTTACCACCAAATATATCAGGAAAGTGACCCTACCACCCCCAGCACCCACTCGAGGTTCCCAACCCAAGCTGGAACTCAACATAAGGACGCAGTGCCTTACGTTAAATTCCTCTGTTAACCCTGATGCAATTCCATTATTATTACTGGAATTACAGCAGGGAAGAGTTTACCTCCTAATGCCTCCATATTATCAAGACCAGATTTTGTTTGACTGTGCAGTGTACAGAAGTCACTGAGTCAGGCCACGCAAAGGGAAAAAAAACAAAACAGAATATTTTGAAAACCAGCATTCCACAGACTGAGTGTTTTTAAATAGCTACAATAGGAGTTATTTTATTGACTTTTCCTTTCATTATGTGGAACAATGGTATGTCCCAGCCTCCCAGGGAAATTATTAATAGTATGTGGTTGATGCTGAAATCGTGGAATATGCAGCATGGGGCAGGCCAGGGGCATCCGCAGGCACAGTCGTGGCTCCTGCCCCAAATGCCTCGCAGTGACGTTGTCCAGCTTTGTTTTTTTAATTCCAAGTTAGCCTCATGCACTAGCTCGCACAGCCTGCCTTCACCATTCAGATCATCCGGTGCTTGATCAAAATGTAGCTATCTCCATCCTGTGACTGGTGCATATGCACTCATGTCATGGGAGAGCTCACGTGCAATAACGGAGGGGATAAGGATTTCTCCAAATATTTACTGTAACTGTCCCACAAAGCACAGAGGCTTTATGTTGCACTTTATTGTAAAAAAAAAAAAAAAAAAAAAATTAACTCTTGAAGTAACCTGTTGTTATACATACATATAAATATGTTTCTGTGTATGCATATATACTTATACATGTAAGTTATGAAAATATGTAAGCTGAAATATGTAAGCTATGGAATCTGAAAATCTGAACTTTTCAACTGCCTTTCACGGCCTCACTGCAAACTAGGTTGTCCCTAACTTGGAAAGGCCTGCTCAAAACCTCCAGAAAGCCATCTGGCACTGGAAAGTTCTGATTAATCATAATTCAAATGTTGTCTATGACTGGGTTGATTTTTATGACATTTTCAATAGAAAGAATTCCAAATAATTTTAAAAGTATTTCACATTTTCTTGAAAAAAAATTTTAAAAAGCTGTAGACATCAAAATATTTTGAAAGTCACGTTTTCTGCCTTCATATAGGAGTAAACATACCCAAAACATTGACATTCCCATTTTTTTGACACATCTGTTTGCAAACTCTTTGGTATAACCAGTCTCTGCTCCTGACATTTTGGTACACAAGTAATCCCAAATTGCTTGGTTTTGCTCCCAGATAGGATAAATTACAGTCTTATTTTCCAAAGCACCAGGAACATGTAACTGCTTCTAGCACCTTCAGCTGCTAGACTTGTGGCACTCAGCACTCCCAAATGTCTCAGATAGTTTCGGTGACATTGGTCAAGACAAGTATTTGTGCTTGAATGCCAATTTTATCCATTAAGATATGGATATATTTCACTCTATTTTCCAAGAAGTATCTCAAAACAGAGAGTAGGAAATTTTTCATTAGAGCAATTATCCTTGTGCATTCTGGCACCAATCTGGCCGGTTTGTTACAACTGACTTTCACACACAGTGTAATTAATATTTTCTTTCCATAGGTTATTTTCACCCTATTGATGCTTCATTTACACTCTTTACAATTCATTTACATCATCCATGTCTCTTCCTCTTCCTACTTTTTACTTGATTTTCAAACAGGGGAGAACAGCAACAGAGAATCACCAGAAAAATGCTACCTATTACAGGCATGGACTAGACAAATTTGTAGCATCAGAAACACGCCTCAGGCTTCCCACTCTTGCATATGAAAAGACAATATAATTTTGATAAATTCATGTGGATTTAGGCCACCAGATGGATTCAGGCCACCTCAGGCTTTTTTTCCGGAAAAGGATATGGTAATATGGAAGGATACCATGTGGTCAAGCTAAGACCCGAAATTGCATTTCGTGAACATGTTTTCATTAAAAAAGCGTTCAACAGTTCAGTGCCACCAGCTGTTCACGAAGTTCAGCCGTTAGCCACGCTATCGTCATCTCCGTGCCATTAGCCATGCCAGACTTCAAGCGTACCCCAGGGGAGGGCACGTTTGCTCTCTGAACTGAGGGCAGTGACTCATCCGGGGAATAAAGCAATAAATCCCAAGGTAAACTAGCACAAAATCTGAACATCAGAAAGGAGGCTGTGCGAGTGAAACACGAATAAGGCAATATGGCAATCCTAGCTGAGATCTTGTTATAACAGCAGTTAGAAAGCAGGTTAATTCTCCAGCTCCTGACCACAGCAGCCAGCAGTTTAATCAGTGTAGGATGCTCTCTTTGCTGAACAAAACAGTGCCAACCTACCCAGTTTACCCCATACAATGTCAACCTACCACATATTAACATAATATGGGGATGCAGAGGATGTTTTTCTACCTTCTCTCTCCTTAAAAACCGTCTAAAAACTCCTAAAACTACTCTAAGTGTTGCAAAAAACTGCAACGAGTCATGTGTCCACCTCTAGGAGAGAAAGGGTTTGGAGGCCTACCTTCAGGGTCATTATATTGTTTTGTTAGCAATAAATCAGAGTCTGCACGGCAGCAGCTTTTGGCAAAACTTGCTATTTGCAAGAGGCGCACCTGATTCCCAAAAGCTCTCTTTTCCTCATTTATTGCGCATAAAAGTAATGCAGTAGTCAGGGCACAAGTAAAACCTCTATGTTCAAGATGCCCAGTAGTCCAAGATGGATTTTTCTTCCCTAAGTTAAATGTTCTTCTGAAGTTATGTGAACTTCAGCATCCATATTTTCCTGTGACAAAGAATTTCACATTTAGCTGGGTATTGCAAGCCTGCTGCCTGATAATTTTTTAGACATCTCCTTGCACAGCTCTCTGGGGAAATGGTCTTAACCCAGTATTTGCTGTTATCAGAAAACTAGTTGAAAGTTTGGCAAATTCCTGGTTTCCTCTATGCCCATGTATAGAAAAAGTGTTCAGCCCCTTTACCCCCTTGGGCAAAGACTAAATAAAACCAGAGGATGGAACGCTGAATTTGCTGGGTTCCCAGGAAGACCTCGAACCCAAGGTGGGTCACAGCTCACCCCGGTCTTCCACAGTGCCCTGCACTGCTGAGAACCACAGCAGTCCCAGGCTTTTTTGCGAGGGTCCTCCTCATCCCTGCAGGAGCACTGGACATGCCTCCTACAAAGACATCAGGATACAGCCATACAGGAGTAAAGCTATTTTACCTTCTGCAAGAGGGCACAGAAAAGCAGAAAAGACCCTTTTACTATCCCAATAGGCCTGTTTCAAGTTCTTTCTTTGTATCCAATTAAATAAACCATAAGTTTACAATCTCTCTTCACATTAAACTTGACTAACATCTACGCCTGCTCTTTATGAAGTTCATGAAGTCCCTTTCAGTTTCACTTATTGTGTTACAGTTAACAAATAATAATGTTCCTAGCACCAAAGTAAACGACTGAAAGCCATGGAGCAGGTCCCTTGTGTGGGAAGAGGAGGTAAGGGGAAACCCCAGAGGGTAAAACAAGGCACGTGCCACTGCCAGCTCTTCCCTAGGTTTCAAACTCAATTTACATTAGTCCAGGATGCTCCCATGTACCCCTTCCTCTCTTCCAGCAATGCAATGGAGCCAAAGGCAATGAAATTTAAAAGCAGGCAGTGATAAATATGTGAGAAAGCCTGTCCTGAAGTGCTTGCTTGAATCTAGGCTCACCTCACTAAGCAGGATCAGCAGCCCAGAGGCTGCCATCCTGCTACAGCACCTGAGGAGTTTAATCTCTACCCTTCGAGGTTTACAAGAGTAGCCTGGGTCCATCCCCCAAAGATCTGGTCACATCTCATACTTGACCCTACTTTAATGAAGCGGGAGCTTGACTAGAGATCTCATTATATCCCTTCCAACCGGAATTATCCTATGATCTGTTTTTTGCTACCTTATCTAGTATCTTACTTCTATCAGCAGCGCTGTTAAAATTTTAAAAAGTGCATCTTCAGATGCATTTAAAAGTGCATGGAAGGAGAATCTCGCCTTGTGACTCCAGGTAGGTATAACACAGACAGCCTGCTGATGCTCTTATGCTCTCCTCTAGTTATCCACCGGATATTAAAAAAAAGGAAGAGATGAAGTAGACATCTGCCTTGGATCTGGAAGACTGTGCAGCCAGTGTTTGCCTTTCAATCCAGAGGCTGCAAGGCATGCGGCAAGATCTGTGGAATTTAAGTTAGAAGGGAGATAAAAAGATGAAATTCATCTTTGCCTTGTAGTCACTATCGTGGGGTAGCTGAGTATCGGGGCTGTGCCTGTGCGTGTGCCCATGGCACTTACTCATTAATTCCCTGGGTGGTCCAGAAACTCCCCAGCTCCTCCCTGCGTACGTGACACACCAGACAGGCTTGAGACAAGTGGATTGACTGATCTCCTAGCTGGCCTCATAGCACAGCATTCGACTATTTGCTGGTATCCAGGAGCAATTTGGGGCAGCTTGGGCATTCTCTTGCACAGTCCCACTGTGCACAAGCCAACAGATAGGCCCTATCCATGTGATTTAATGCGCTGGTTAATCGTGTGAGTTGAGAGCCTGGCTATCCCAGAAACTCCCTCACCCGGATCCTCTTGCAGAATGGATCAAGCTGTACATAGAAAAGATGCTTGAAAAGAGCCTTATCTGCATTACCTTCTACTAAGATCCCCCAAAATTATTTCTTTGATTTTTGTGTTTGTTTTTTTTTAAACAAACACTCGCGCTTGTGCAACAGTCAGAAAAAAAGAGATTGAAGGAGAGGGATAAAAAATTACAAGTCAGAAAGTAAAAGGCAAGGAACATAAAAGAGAATGTAGAATGTTGAAAATCCACAGCATGCCCATTAGCAAGGTAGAAAACCTCTTTAGTGACAGTCATCAGGATGGCGACTGGTCGAGACGCATGTGACAATGTTAGGCCAGTTTTATTACAAGGGAGAAGCATCAAACAAAACAAAGGAGTTGGTGAAACTACTGTCATATGGGCTAAGGAGATCATGAACAAGGTGTCATATAGATGAGTCTTCCTCCTCCCTATATACCGATCTATACCATACATGCTTCCTATATGCTACTCTTCCCATATGCTACTCACCCACGCATCTCCAGGGTGCCGTCCATTGATTTGCACCCAAATCACAAACACATCAGCACATGGGCTCTCTTTCTGTTCTGTGTAGTAACGAAAACAACAGCAGCTGGGGATGCAGGGGCTGGGGGTAACACAAATAGCTACAAGCCACATCTCATGCTTCCCCTCCTTCGTTTTTTAACGCCTTGGCTTTTATAAGCCCAGGCACGAACAGGCTGAGGAAGGAACTATGAGCTCCTTGCACATAGATCTGGATGTTTTCCTATCTTTACTGACCTCTGCATTCATAACCAAAAAGTAACAGAGCTTCACTGCATACCAACAAGTCATTTCCGTTGCTTTTTTGATTTACAGCACTAAATCTGACTCACGATCAGAACATTGCTGCGTACAATTCTGCTGAAGCACTATTATTGTAGCTGTCGAGAATTAGACAGGTTTTAGAAGCTGGAACCAATTGCCAGTTACAATGAAAGAGGAACCTCTACATAAATGGCTCAGGATTTCCTGTTATTGCAGATTGATTTTTGTGATGCAAGGCAAGATTCATTTTTTTCCCCCCAATAATTAAACACATGTGAAGTAGCATTCTTTCCAGTCCACAACAATGACTTTCCTGGAGATTGTTTTGACAATGTTTTCAACTGAAATATTTTTCATTAATATAAATAATTTTCTTTCTTGAAGTCATGACTCCACAGTGATATCATAGAGCACCGCTTTACTTTTTGCGGAAAGAAAGATGTTGTTTTAAGAACAGTCACAACATAACTCCTTGAAAAAGTGTATCCTAATCCACTGCATTTGCTTGAAATTGTTTGGACTTGCTTACAAGTGCCAGGGTGCTCCAAAACGCTTCAGCATAAAAAAGAGCATTTTGTAACATAACTACAAAAGTATATTACTGTTTTATATAATAAAATTTAAACCTGACTTTGATTCAAATCCTGTGTCGTCCTTCCTGTACGGCACTACAAACGTAAATGTCTGCTTAGCTAGTGAAATACATCTGTGAAATGATTGCTTTTGATAGGAAAAATGTGCAGTGTTTATTACTGCCTGGAAGAGGACTGTGGCCCCAGTCCAAACTCTATTGAAGTTAGTGGGGATTCTTCCACAAACTTTAATATCTAAGTTAGCAGGAAATGCGCTGTCAAGAAACTTGTTTTTCTAAATACCATGACCTGACCACTAGAGATAACACAATGGTTTCAAATGAAAGTTGAAAACACTAATGGAATAAGCGAAAAATTAGGACCAGGTTCTATTATTCCTACTCCGACAGAACAAAAGCTTCCTCTGCAATAGCTCTATCGAGTGCTTTTCTGTGCAAGGCCTATGCTCCTTACAGCCCTGCCAAGCACCCTGCTACTACTGAAAACTCTATGTGCTCTGCATCCCACTGAACCAAGGCTCTGGTTTACCTTGCATCCCCCTTCCTACCTACACACCAGGGTGAAATGCACCCCACCTTACCCTGTCCTCAGTGCACGTTTGCAAAGACTTTTCCAGAAGTCCCTCAGCCCTCTTCCCTCTGCAGAGCCCTCGGCCACTAGGAATGGCACAAGTATGAAAGTGGGCCGTATTCTGCAGATGTAGCAATTCCTCAAACCAGCTAATGGGAAAGGGGCTGTACAGCCCACACTTCAAAGGGCCGCACGCTTCTTCGGGCTCCTTCCCGGTAGGAATGGCTGGCTGTAATAAACAGGAGGCATCGGATAACTGAAGCCTGAAATGAGCCCTTTATATTTTCACTGTTGCTTTTTATTAAATGTGGGATAACATATCTTTTATTACCTCCACAGAGGCAATTCATTTGTGTCCACAATGGCTTTGGGTAAAGTCTCAACTTAGTTTTCACCTTGACTAAGCCTTTGCCGCCCTCACCCCCCTCCTTTTCACTGTTGCTTTTTGTGCCAAATGAATGAATGCTCACTCAGGCTTCAAAGTACATCGCCCATTAAAAGGACTTGTTTGTTAAGATCTCCCGGCCGTCTGCTGGGGAATTCCTCACAAAAGCAGATCTCCCCTTAGGGATTATTTCGCTACCTTTGAAGACTGTTTGCCAGCATTGCTGCTTGTTATTTGAAGAGGTATTTCTGAAAGGATGGCATGCATTACGCCTTACGGACAGTTTCCTTAAAACAGCCTTAAAGGCCAAATATCTAAATGTTGATTTGCAAAAATCTAATATTCCCTCCTAGATTTTGCAGCCAGACCTGTGCTTTGCAAAGAGGCCTCAGAGAAGCATCAATACTCCCGGGATGAGGTAAGTTTCAGGGGTTAATATGCAAGCCTAGGACCAACCCTGGTGTTCACAACCATGTCACTCACCCCGGGGGTGCCTCATGCCCCTGCGCTGAGACTTCTGCCAGGGACATGTGCCCAAGCGTCTTGTTCTGGGTGCCACAGAGTCCTCGTGGATCCCACCCTGAGTAGCAATGTGTTCCCAGATTAGGGCTGGAGGCTTCAGCCCTCTTCGGCTGGGTGAGCGTTGCTCCTTGTTTTCCTCATTTAAAAAGTTGTCTGAACTGCCTTAAGCACCCAGCTCCAGGAGAGGGCTCCTAACAGCAAGTACCGCATGGAGGAACATGTTAAAATAAATACTCGACGGCTTTTTGTGTGCCTCCCCCCGCCCGCTTTTTTTTTTTTTTTCCCCTAGATATAGCTGTATGCCTGACGCTGGGATCTGGATTTCATTAGGTGGTCGGGTGCATAGAAGGCAGCCGCTGTGATACCAAAATCCCTTTGGGTTTAGCCCAAAGCGATGTGCCTAATGACAGCCAGCAGGTCAACATCTAAGCAAAGTGAGATCTAATGTCTTCCCTTCTCAGTCAAGGACCCAGCCCCAAACCAAATGGCCTTTCGCTTTTTAAAGCTGTACACAGCCCTGTCTTTAACACAGAAAAACAGATGCATCTCGTCTGGTAAGATGCATCTCACATCCCCTTCTGACCAGGAATTGGGGCTTAAAAGTACTGAGGAGTTACACATGTAATCCAAAGCCTGGATCCTAAAAGCTCGCAAGCTGATGGTTTGGGGCAAGCACAGAGAAGTGGGGACTATAAAACGGAAGAACAGGAGACAGCAAGAGGCATAACCCCAGGGTGCGGTGGGTGCAGTTAACTCATGCCTGCCTTTGCCAAGTTTGCTTGGCATGTTAGAGTGGATAAGTGATCGCCATAATACTTAGTACCCTCTCCTCCAGAAAAAGAAAAAAAAAAAAAAAAAGTGGGGAGGAGATGATAGAGAGACTTAGGGAAAGAACCTGCTTTTGAGAGATAAATTTGATTGTAAATGCATGAGCTCAACACTTACTTTTGAAGCTATAAGCTTAAGAATTAATTCTGGGCATGTGCTGCAAAACAGCATTGGAACTTTTTATTTTATCCTGTGGCTAAGATAATGAAATAGCTGCGCAAAACAGCTATAACTGCACCCACGTTCATTAATCATTTCTCTCAACCATTCCCTAGTTGTCTTGAATTCATTTTTAGAAACTTACCAACACAACCAAAATGTATTTTCTGAAGCCAAACTGGAAAGAATCAAAGGAGTTCTCACATGAGGTAATCTCATACAGGAGGACAATTTCATCCCCTACACAGAGTGATTACCCAAATATTGCCAAGTTGAAGTTTCCCTTCAAATTATTTGCGTATGTTCAACTGGAAAAGCGTATGAGAAACAGCACTGAGTAGCTGTGCTTGCTGTTACTCATGCAGTAGTGTAGGTACGTAAGGCCCTTCACAAAACACATGACAGATATTCTTCTTCAAAAAGCTGCATGTCTAAGCAAAAGGAACATGCACAAAACAGACTCAGAAGGTCAAGAATATGCCTGTGTCTGCAAGAAATCACAGACTGTCAAAAAGCAAAGCTGAAAACTAAGATCCAACAACAACAAAAAAGCCCTCAGTATTTTGCATGCACTATGTATGATGTAAAAAATAAGGATTCACAATTATTGCAGGGTACTATGCTATGCAGTGAGAAGTTCAGAAACAGAGACATAGATGCCTAAAATGAAAAAGCTGGCATTTTCTAACATGAAAGAAGTGAAATAGTGGGACAGAGCCCTGTTTGTGCTGCTAATAATGATTAACATTTGTTAATTATCAGGTGCAGCAATGAAGCATAAAGTGGCAAGACCCTTGGATGACAAAGCATTTTGGAGAGTTACGCTCACATAAGTTTGAGAGAGGCAAGAAAGCCAGCAAATATCCTGACACCATGGGAAATGCTCTGGGAAGAAATGCATTATATCCCAAAAGGAGCTTATACACATGCATAAATTCTAATTGAATGTAAAACATCCAGGAAAGAGACCTCAGAGATGCAAAGAATCCAGTGAAAACATCTGTTTGTTGCACAGGAAAATGGGTTATATAGCCAAGAAAGTATTAAACTGCCTCAAGAAAGATAAACTAGCAGCATTACAATTCTAGCAATAGGCTTGAATCTCTAGGAATAACAAAAGCTAACTCTTATTTAGGGAAAGACAGCAGCTGAGCTCTTCTGCGCATCTGAACTCAGATGTGTGTGCTGAGACCTGTCCCTGAACCTCTCAGAAAACCCACTCTCCAGAGGGGTATTTATCCTTGGTAATCAAAAGAGCAGATGGCCACGTGAGAGAGAGATGGTTGATCGTTTGGGGAGCTCTCTAAGGCTTGTTCTGTAGATCCCTGTAGGAGCACCAGCCTGTGTCCATGGCACACCTGGGGACAGAGGGATCAGGGATAACCACAAGCTAGCCCTATCAATACCGACACCCAACATTACTTAAAAGCTGCTGTCAAGAGCTAAAATAAAAAGGCACTACCTGCAAGCCTATGGTTTCAAATAATCCTAAGACAGCAAGAGATGCTGAAACACTGGAACTGGTTTAAATCTTAAAAGGGAAAAAGAGTATGAAGGATCACCAGATGATAGGTATCCATCATCTTTAACATATCCAACCTGGCAACACAGCATCCGTGTTGACAGTGGGGAAATAACATAGCTCGGAGCAGCTGCTGAACTCATTAGTCTCCAGCTTGTATCTCCTCTCGCTGCCACTCTACAACATCCCGGAAAGCACAGAAATGAGCCTGTTTCTCACCATCCCACATCCCCCGCCCAAATACCAATCAGAGGTTACAGATACTCAAGCTTAAGTTTATATCTGAAGAGTTATTTGCAGGCAGTTTGGTCAAAAAGCACACAGCTGCTTAACACACTTCGGAGGCTTTTCCCTGGCTACTCAGGAAAGGACTTGCTGCTGTTACTTGGTGAAAACTAGAATTTACATCTTTATTGGGCTGCATGCCACATTACAGTAAGATAAGAGGCTTGCATTTCACCCATTTTCACTTTTTCTACAGGTTTTATCAGTAAATCCCATGATCCCTCTTCCAGATAAATAAGTTACCTAAGCAAAAAGCCTGTGTCAGAGCCCATATCTCCATGGACAGGCCACCACACTTCTGGGCTTGCTCCTCTCTCTGACCCCATATGCATCCCCACCATTAGGTTCACGTTGAGCCCCTCAACCCTGTCTTGGAGTAAGAGCAGCTCTGCACCTATCTGGCACCACACACAGCCAAACCACTGTAGATAAAAGCATCTATCCTCAATCTATTTCCTACTTTTGCAAGGAGGAAAAAGGTTTCCCTAGTTAGTACACCCTGCCAGCTTTCCCCATAGCTTTGAGCAATTGACTGTAAAGACCGCAGACAAGTTTATAGAGAACACTTTTCCCTCTTACCCTTTCCTACACAAACTTTTTTTTTTTTTTTTTTCCCTTCATTCTTTAAGCTTGCTGATGATGCACAGAAGCTCTGAGCACATCACACCTCCAGGAAGGCTCTCTGGGAAGCTCGGAAAGATCACCCATCCCCTTTTCCCGGCTCACCCCCAGCATATAAATACCCCAGCATAAGGAGAAGTAATAACAAGCTGCTCCTGGACATCCGCAGCTTTGGGGCTGTCAGTGAGGAGGAGACACAGATAACATTGGCATCTGCAGACTCTGCTCCAAGCCAGCCAGGAGGGAAAAGTCATTTGTTTGGGTCACATTAAGGGTGGTTGCACTGGATGGAATTGGCCAGTTTGGGAAACCTGGAAGCAAAGATGTTGTACAAGCGATGCGGGAGAGTGGTGACACAGTCTGTTTCCTTGGGGTTGTCCCTAATTGGGTACCAGTAGGGCCAAGAGACATCTGCGTTGGCCATCAGAGTGCTGGGGATTCAGCCATGGGCACCATGGGTTGGCCCTTGAGGCCAGGACCTGGGTGGCCAGAGAGCTGGGGGCTTTCCCATGTCCATATAAAGCACGTGAGGCAGTTCTGGAGACGAAGGATAGCTCCAATCCTGCGAAAAAACAGCCTGAAATGTTGGAGAACCATCTGTAGGAAAGAAGTGTGCCATCTCCATGGTGCACGGCAGCCAGAGAAGGCCTGAAAATCTGCCGCAAACGCATAACAAGACCATAACAGGCAACTAAGGGGGTTTCAGAGAGCGGTAGCAGCGCTCAGGCTGCTGAAGAGCCGTCGCTGTGCTGGCAGAAACGCTCCCCAGGCTCCGCGGGGGCAGAGTTGTCCATGCAAAACCAGGCCGCAATTCCTGCCTGTCTTATAAACAGGTCCTGAATAGAAGTGCATCCCTTAATAATTTGCTGCTAATTAATTACAAATGACAAATGCTTGACTTAATGGAAAATGCATTTTAAGAGCTGTTTATCTCATAAATTAGATTTAAGCAACACAAGGGATTAGAAATGGAGACTTTATAGAAGGAAGCTTTGTGCTGGAGTATTTTTTTACCAGATAAACATTCACAATATATCACAGAGACTGCCAAGCTGACAAAGCCCAAAATGCATGACTGACTCCCCTCTACCAGGCAATATTACATAGCGAGCACATTAAAAGAACCAGAGAGCATCACAAGGAGCTAATAAAGATGAGATTCAAAGCAAATCAAGCCAGGGTGATACCCACACCGGGGATGTTCAAGCTGTGGAGCTCCTTGCCAAGGAGGGAGAGAGTTTTCATCTGTTCATGGGGGGACTGGACAAATTCACAGAAGAGAAACTCAACGATGTTATGAAATGCACAGCAAATATGTCCTGCTGCATAAGTCCCTGAGTTGAAAATGTTTAAAGATCGGAAAAGTAGTCAGGAGAGCAACTTTAGCTGCTCTTGAAGATGCGCTAGGGGGGTGGGTGGGTTTTCAGCGTCACCCTGCAGGGTGACTCAGGTGGCTTTAGGTGGTCAAGGAGAGGCTGCAGTGACATTGCTGCTTGGTGCACAGGAGGTGCCAGAGGTGCCGAGTAAACAAACAGCACCGCTGCACAGGGCTCTGAAGGGCAGATGCTGAACTGCATCACCTGCAAATTTACTAGTGAGAGAGGGAGGATTTGCCCACAAACAGGCACAGGCGGTTTCTGAGAAGCATATCAAGCAGAGCAACCAAAGAACCTGTCCAACAAGTAAAAATATATTTATCCAACACCATCCTTCCCACAGCTGCCGCAGCTGAAGCCCCCATCCACACGAAGCGTTCTGCTCTGTTCTTCAAGGCGTCAGTCCTGCTGCCCTCATTGCCATGAAAAGCAACTCGCTTCAGCTAGCTGCTATAGCCTGCAACTGCTCAGCTTTCTTGCAGTTTAAGCTTCAATATTCACATATTTTTGGCAGTATTTTACTTTGCAGATCTGTTTTGCTTGTGTGAGGGACTGCTTAGTAAAAAGCAAACCATCCTGTAAGCGGCAGTGCCTCTCTGGAGAAGGCATGGGCAGAGGACCGCAGCGCTCGCCCTACATGGCAACCTTTAGCACAGGTCCTAGCCTGCTCACAGAACCAGCAGCAGATATAAAGGACTTTCAGTTGACACTGGGTCAACGGAAATTGGATTACCCATCTTTTTATCACTTCCATAGCAATCTGAACAGAATTTTGAGTATTTCCCTCATATGCAATTTTAAGTATCAAGGATCGTAATTCTAAGGTTAGGGACACTTGGCAACCAACACAAAGTGTGGTCAGCTAAAAAAGGTTAATGATATAAAAAGTCACTAAACTATGAAGGATAATTTTTAGCTGCATGTGGGCCAGCTTAATGTTGTTTTAATCTTAAAATAGGAGAGCATCTGAGGACTTGCATTTTTTGCAAGACCGCAGAGAGCACAGGGAGGCGATTCAAGCTGTGAGATAAAGCAGAGGGGATAGGTGACGGAGCAGTGAGGGAAAATCCCAAACTAAGAGTTGCCCTTTCTTCCCTCCCCACTAGAACTTGGTATTTTGACAGCTGAATGTGCCTTGCTCTCCCAAGAAGTGCAAAGCACAGACTGGAAGTCATCCTTACAAATTGCATCCAAAATAGAAAAAGCAATAACCAGCTGCACACAAAGTCTTCTGCGGCTGCTGCAACCACCAAAATGCTCATTTACAAATTATATGAGTGAAACCCATAAAGTGCAGGGTAAAATCACCACAGGAATGGAGGGTTCAGGCTTCCATCTATCCAGAGACACAGTTCCCACTTTTTAAAGACCGCGGGTCTCCCTCCCTCCCAAGGCACTGCAGTTCCCCTGCTCTTTCTCTGCAAGCTGAGCATGGGCTCGGTGGCTGCAGGAGCACTCGCCCTCCAGCAGCCCGGCAGCAGTACCGCGGGCCTTGCCGGGGGCCTCGTGAAAACTGCTTTTCTTAGCCCGGAAAAAATAAAAAAAATAAAAAATAATAATAAAAAAGTTGTTGCAGAGAAATCCTCTCCCTCGGAGGAGTGGAGGGATTTGAAGATAACAGCAGTGGACATGAGCAAGGGACACCCAGCAGACACCGGCACAGAGGGAAGGGCCCCGGCACAACAGGAAAATGGACGCGCTGCTCCAAAATGCCCACCCAGGTTCAACAGCGCTGCAGACAGTCGCGTAGTCTGTATCCTCTAGAGTCGAGAACAAAACAAAGGCCTATTTTTTTAAGATTAAGACCAGAGACACTGGGATTATGCGAGAGATTCAACAAAATGTATAATGGACGGACTCAGCATGCAAACGGGTTTGGGCTGGTGCCAAAGGCTCAGGTCACAAGAATTACATTGTTCCTTTCTTTTCCTCCCTCTTTTAATTCTTCATAAATAAACATTGTTGGATGTAATCTATTTTTCTTCACTTTTTAGCTATTAATTTTTTTAAGCTCAGGAAGTACTTCAGATGCAACATTTGCACAAAAATCGGAAGACTTAAATTAAGCATGTTAGCAGTTTTGTCACTTTAGGATGAGGAGGAATAATTCTTGGTATTAAGTGACAGAATGAGCAGAAAGTTCATCCAACTTCCTGAATGCCTTCTGGCATTAATATACAATGTGCTTTAGGGAGTATAAATACATATATACATATATAAGTGTGCATGTGTGCATTTATGTATATACCCACTCTATTTAAATGCATAGTATTAACATTGGTAGCTCCTGCAATGAGATATTCTGGTTGCTTTGCCTCCACAAAGATAGTACTTGCATTTATGCTGATAACTGGAGGGTGGAACTGGCAATGCAACATACAGGGGAAAAATTGCGGTGCTCAGAGACTCCACTCCCACCAGCAGCTTCTCCACATGCCCATTGCAACGCTGGAATTGCTTGCAAGCAAACGTTACACCTGCAGGTTAGGCCCCAAAGTACCCATTTGCTGCTGAACACACTCCAAAAAAATCAAAATTAGTAATAGTGTTTGAAGGCATAGACACATGATTCTGTGACTAAAGGGCAGCAATGAAATGGGCACAGTTTAAGCTGCAGTTCGGGCAGCTCTTCCCTTGCTCCCTGTTGTTCCTCCAAGCAGAGCCACTGGCTGCTCCGCTGGCCGTACCAGGGAGCTGCGCTGGCTTAGAAACAAAACCAGGGAAAATAAAAGCTTTTGTCAAAAACAAACGAACAAAACAATGAAGGAACCGAGATCCATCCCCTGATGAAGTTCTCACCCCGATGCTGCTGCGCCGTCCAAGAGCTGCATTGATGTTTCCGCTCACAGTTCAGTTTGCACCCTGACGCAGTAGGGATGGAGGAGTGTCTATGGGCTACATATGCCTTGTTGTCCTGCCAGGGCTCATTCCGGGACCTGGCATCCAGGGCCATGCTGGAGAGGTGCAGGCAGGGGAGCTGCAAAGCCAGGCAGAGCTTGCACCTCTCTGTGCAGTTTGGAGGCTTTTTTCCCTCCACCTGCAGGATTTGACCACGGCGAGGGAGCCTCTGGCAGGCATTGGGATGCTGCTTGGCATTGATCCCCAGGAATCAGTCCTATTTCAACAGATGAGGAGATGCATGGAATAAAAATAAAGTGATTTTTTTTTTTTTTGCTTCTCTTGGTGTTTTTGATTTTGGGGTTCACCTTCTCCAGCCTCTCTGCACGCAACAGCTAGAAGCCAACTTAAAAACAGAAAAAGACAGCAGAGCTTTTTCACAGTGCAACCTGATGTCAACAGCTCAGGTGCTGAGCAGAGGCTTAGACACAAGATTCCTGATAAAACCACGAGGTTGAGCAATTCTGCAAAAGTAGCCAATTGTTCCAGTTATTATCTGCTCAGGTTGGGAGTACTGTGCTGGCCTTCCTGTAGCCAGCAGACTTGCCAGCTGTTTGATTCAAAGCTTCCCTCATCCTCCAGGAATCCAGATGCTGCTTTAGGCATGATCCCAGCTCCAATTATTTTTAAAGCCCCTCTGCGCACTTAAAATGACACGATAATTAAGATTAAAAACAACAACCAACCCAGAATTTGAGAATAACACTGAAAGCCTAAAAAAGAAAAATAAAATTCATTTTAATTGTGCAACCCATCTGTAGGATGACTTTGTTAACGACAATCTGGACAGCAATCTCTTAAGTAAGCCAAGACGTTTAAGAGGGATAAAAAGAATGTATTAGTGAATCCAAGCTGTTAAAGCAAATTTCAGTGTTTTGCCATTTTTAAGAGTTGCGTTTTGCCTCTTCAAATGTTTCATGATTCTTTTAAGAGGTACCGTTTATTTTCAAGTAACTGGGAAACTAAATCAGACTGTCACCTCACTAACTACATGCATGTGTGCTCCAAAAGCCCAGAAAGGCAAAAATACTTTAAAACAAGACTTCTCTGGAAACGAATAGACACCAGAGCAGTATAAATAAACAGTGATGATAAAACTAGAAAACTCCTATGAGTCAAACCCAGAAGTCCATCTAACCCAATCCTGTCTCTACCAACAGCTTAGAGAAAGGGTATTAAAAAAAGCCCAGCGTGGCAGGATTTTCCTTTGAATCACTGCCATCCTCCAGCAAGAAGCTGTTCAGACACTCCCCGAGCAGGTGGCATCCAGCTACCTGAGTCTGCTATTACTATCATAGCAGTCTTTGCCACATTGAATTTCAAAAACAACAAAACATAGAGAATGGGGACATCCCACAGGGCTCAGCACCAGCATCACTGTCTGGGAAGCCACCACTGCCTCCACTGGCAAACTTACTGCTGGCACAAGAAGACCCCACAGGAGAAGCAGACCTGGCTTTAAAGATGGAATCTAAGACTTTAAAGATGGAAAGAAACAAAGGAAAGGAAAGATGTTCGCTTTCAACAGTTATTTCACACTCATTTTCCTTCCCTTTCCCTCCAATAATCTATTGCTTCTTTCACTCTGCTCCATCTTTTGGACTATTCTCCAAATTTGGTCCTCAAAAATATTGCTGTTCCAACTAGGTTCATTGGCTCCTAGAAAAGAATATCATCTTAATACGTGATGGGTTATAGAGGGAATCTGACCCTCCATCCGCTTGTGGCCTGACACCAGGAGGCTCTTTGAGAGCTCTGGCGAGGAGCAGGGGGTGAGTGACCGCAGGATCTGATGCAGCTTTGCCGCCTGGCCCCAGCACTTTGCCTTGCAAAATGTTCCGCCCTCAACCCCAGAAGTCAGGCTCCTGTCAGTCACCACGGACAAGGAACCCAAAAACTAAGTAAACAGATTCCAGGCACTTCTGGAAATCCTCGTTTTGCTGGAGCCAGCAAGACTGGTCTCCTTTTACCCAAACGTGCAACTTCCAAAGTCTCATAGCTTTCTCTGGCACGTGATTTATTACATATTTGAACTGACAAGGACATTTTGAGATAGACGATATCTTGTTTAAAGGATGTCTGAACTATGTACATGCCTTGACTGCTTTTGGGAAATGTGTGTTGATTTTAAGATTATGAAAAAGACATAGCAAAAGAGCCCTTATTATTATTCACCAAATAATGGCATTAGTATTTCTTGATTAAGCAATGCTGCACTCTGGGGTAATAGAACAAGCTCATACAAAAGCTTTGGTGCATCAACAAAACTGCTCTGAACCTTGGAAAGACCTCAGACTTTGAAGAGTTTAGTTTTGGATTTGGGGCTAAACTGTAGCTGCAAAATAATTCGTGTCGAGAAGCAAAACGTCTCTGACTAAGGTACCTCACTCTGAGCTGAGAATTTGTATTTTCTACTACAGATTCTCCTGACTGTTACTCTTTACACTGTCCTTTTTCTCTTTACACCCCATTAATAACAGTGTAGGCAGAGGAGAGTAATAGGTCTATGTTCTTACTCTTCTCCATCCTTTTTTGGATGCATGTACCTGAACTGCATAACCCTGGCACAAAAACTAGCCTGGCCCTGCTGCAGTACTGGGGGACTCGAGTAAAAGTGCTTTAATTTAAGTCATTTAAGAGACTCCTTGTCACTGAGGAATAACAGCAGCACAGGTTGAAGGGAATGCAGCACCTGGTCTGAGGAGCCACAGTGATGGAGACCAAGAGAAAGCACCACACAACAGGCTCTGCTCGCCACAATTGCTCCACATTTATGCCAAAGGAAGCTGAAATGCAGCAAGATAATTCACCTCTTCTACAGGCATAAAAAATATCTCAGCATAGCCCTCCGTTTTAATCAAGGGAGAAACTGTGAAAACGTTACAAGCAAAACATCTAACATCTGCTGAGACCCCTTGGGAATTTTGACTATGTAAAAGTTTAAGAGCACAGACTGATTCTAAGAAATTCTCTCTGGTTTTGAATGATTTGGTGTATATTGAATAAGATTTTTGCTAGCAGAGTTTATATCACCTGGAAACCAGGAGACTCGAACAGATCAGGAATTGATAACACGAAAAATAAAAAACTTCCATTTAGGCAAAACAGTGTAATAGTTACAGGCTATGGAAAATCCACTTCCAAAAGGTTTTCTTTAGAAGGTATGACTGGAGCCAACATACTATCCAACAGAAATGAAAAAGCAAAAAAAAAGAAAAAAAAAAACACAGTAAACTTCTGCCCAAAAGTGCATTTTTGCTGACTGAGGCCAGGACTTGCCATCTGCACAGCTGCAGAAAGAAAATGTCTGAGTAAATTTAAGAAAAAGAGATCTTGGAGCAAGAAAATTGAGCTCCAGAGAGGTGGGAGGAAGCAACACTGCTGTGAGAGCATGGACTGGACTACACACTTCATTCAGGTATGCAATCTTTTGAAATAAAAAAGGAAAAAAATGCGTTGTCCAGCATTGGCTCCTGACACCCCAAGGCCCTGACTTGATCCACACACCTCCCTGCAGCAAAGGTTGCATTGGTTTTCTAGCTGCCTCCATTACCTGTCATCTGTCCCAAGTTATCTACTTGGCACATCAAAGAATAAAAAGTGCATTAAAACCAGTCGGGCATGATTAACCAGTGGAATCCAGCGTCATAACATCAAGACGTATCCGTAAAGCGCTGCCTGAGACCTGTGCCCGAGTTCATGCTCCCCAGCTCCCAGGCAGCCCCGTGGCGTAACTGGAAATGCATGGCTAGGAACGCATTTAGGTCGGAGCCTCCCTGCAAGGAATTTAGCAATTGAAAGTCAGGAAATGCGGAACCCTCCATCAGAGGGTTCAGTCCTGAACGCATTCTCAGTGCCAAGGAAACAACATTTGCACAGCACAGCCAAACATTCAAGATTTTGGGCTAAACATGCTAGCAACTGGTATTTGTGAGAGCACCTTTATTCTGCATTGCTGTCCAGCAGAAAGTACTTTGGAAATTCTGCAAGTTTAAATGGAAAAGAGAAATAACTGTAGCCAAATGAACCTTGACAAATGTTGTTACCCAGGACTGTTAGATGTGAACAGATTACATCTCTTCTTGCAGGAAAATACAGGGTTGCTATTACACTTCAGAAGGCATCTCCAGTAATAACTTCAAGCATTTGGAAAGGCTCGAGCAATCTGGCTTAGCTATTGTTAAGGAATTTTTGATTAGTTAAAAGATTTTTTTCCTGAGCCAAGTATGTTCGCTTGGCAGACCAACATGCGTCCTGTATGTTACTGCGCATTTGGCGTATGAAATTACACTGACCGTGGGCAATACTCCCCAAATTCCCTGTTAACAGCTCTGCTTGGAAAAAAAGAACATGACCAGAGAAGACATGCCATTTTGTTTTGAGGGAAGAAAATAAAAGTTTCCATGAAGAAAGAGTAAAACATATGTCTGTCCCCACGGAGGCAGGTCATAGGGCAGCAGGTGGAATGAGAGCCTCCAGCAAAAACCTTTATGTCCTGCTTCTTTAGAGGTTTTTTTTTCCTTTTCGGACAGGTTTAAATCATGCTGCATGACGTAACGCTGGCCTTTGACTTGTGCTATCTCCTGCCCTGGGGCGCGTTACCACACAGGCTTCGAGGCTGCACTATAAGATGTCTACAAGATGTTGCTGAGGTGAAGTTACGTTCAGACTTCACAGCAGGGAAGACTCTATTAACTGGCTGAAAAGCCCCATTAGCCAAAGATTCAGTGCAGATCAATCTTTTCTCAGCAAGGCAAAATAACCATCAAAAATTCAATGTAGACTGAGTTATGTGGGAAGAGACTCCCGGAGAATATATAAGAAGCAGAGCTAATTAGGCTTTTAGAGAATTATGATGGATCATATGATTTACTGAGGACTAAAATGCTTGTCAAATGCAGATGGGATTTATTTAATCATTTGTGATTAAATCCCTTTTATAATTCTAAGCTTTGGAATGGTCCTCTCAGCATCAAATCACAAATTAAACCTTCTAAACGGACTTTAATTATACTTTGATGACTGTCCCCACTTCCCCCCCCCAATCCAGATGTTGAGAACATCTTGGGTGTCAATAATGCTTTGGAATCCTAATAAAGGTAAATCTTCTAGTTTTCTGCAAATACTGATTTCCTGATATTTTGATGCTCTTTATTGAGTTGTGAAAATGTCGAGCTGCTCAGTGGCACTGGGCTCTAGTCCTGCTCTAAACACTACAGTCGTTATACCCAACAGCAGGCAAAATGAACGAAATAACCCTCTTGATGTCTGAACTGGGATCCACAATTGCTATGCCAGCACCCTAGCTGCTGGGATAAAGGGCTGTTTTCAGAACCAATTCTGAGATAATTATTCCATCTAAAATATGACATTCCAACCTGTGCATTCAGGCTAACCTGGAACCTTGCACTTGGGAATGGTGGATTTGAGCTCTCTTTTGCAGCAGTAGCTGCTGCCTTCTCCCTAATATCCATGTCTGGGAAAGGTGTTATTTTATACACACATACATGCATGTTGGTTTTTTAAAAAATATCTCTCCCTATACAGATTATAAATGGGATTTTAAGGGGAGACACTAAGGCACACACAGATTTAAGGACTCCGTGGGAGCTGAGAAGGGTTTTTAAGAAGTGTAACTTTGGGCTCAGGTGCATCCCACCAGCCATTTCCTTAGGAAATTATCTCCTATAACCACAGGATTTCCATTTTTGCTGTTAAATCCTACGTAAGGGCACTCATTTGAAATCTGACTGTCAGCCCTGATTACTTCTAGCCCTTTACAACGTAGCAGGGCAAACACCCCTGCCTGTTCTTAGGCTTGGTTTTTCTCAACACAACATGTTTCTGCCTGTCATTCCAGGAAATGCCTGGAAGAGCAGGTATGGACCACTGAGGACCACTGCATGGAACCAACGCTGAAGGAAGAGGAGTATAACAAGAGCAAATCACATGTATGTTCATCCCAGGTCAACATGCAGCTCCAGCAGCCTTCCTAGGCACAAAGACCTCATATTGGCAGGAAAAAGAGGACCTTGCAGAGCAACCAGCAGAGCACAGATCAGCATGAACTCACAGTTTTGAAGTGAATGGGCACATAGATACATTACAAAGCAGCAGCTACTACAGAGCTTCACTGAGAAGTGCCTCAGCTACTGATATTTCAAATAATTCAAGAGATAATGCCTTTGAAAAGTGTTGTCAGAGCAAAGGCAAAGCCCTACCTAATTTCAGAGATAATGCTGGTGTATCGCCTCCACAAAAGATGCAATCCTAAAGAGACCAAACCTATGTTGAAGTCAAGCATATATTGCTGTCCAGCTTGTTCCCACTGCAGAGCTGAAAGATCCGTCTAAACTGCCTTCACACCTAGTTTTGATCTCAATTTGGTGGTGCGAATGTGTTCTTTTACCCTCAGCGAGACTCACCAAATTATCACAACACACATGATATTGGATATGTCTCTTAAAGTTTTGAACTTCTTAGAGGTCAGTAACCAAGTGCAAACCTCGTCCTCACTTAAAAAAAGACAAAATGTCCAATATTACTCCTTGATAAGCCACTTAGAATACCAGCGTCTGATTTCAAGACTAGTAAAAGCAGATACTTCTTACTTTTGATATACATGTGAAATCTCTTTTCCACCTGGATTGTCAAAGCTTAAGACAAGTATCAAAAAAATACCAGAGCAATTAACTCCAAGATGGGCCTCAGGCTACAAATGTATTTAAGAAAATGGTTAATAATAAGCTTGTAGGTAATCCTGCTGGCTTAGAATAAGCTTTGAAGGGGTTGTATTCCTCACAGCATGTGTCATTTTACCAAATATCAGCAGTACTAGAGGATAAAAACTTCTTTTAAAACATAATCTCAATTTGCATGAGAATTAATATCTGAGAGATCTCTAGTGTATGGGCATTTGTCTCCAGGAGGAAAGTATTATTAGTCTGTGGAATGGATCTAATCTTATCCAAAACCGAGTAATACTAATTTATTTAAATAAGCAAAATTAAAATAAGTAGCACCTGTGACAGGAGGATCTGTAGTCTCGATTAACTGTGTGGTATTAGCAAGTCCTTTAGGTAACAATATACTAGCAGAAAATTGCTCTTGCAACTCAGTATGACTGAAGATGGACTCAAATCATGGACTCTTGAAACAGCTCTATTTAATATATACTATATGGACCATAAAATACTGGACTCCCACCTTAAAACAGATATAATTCCACAGAAAATTGCATTTTCAGCAAAGATTATGCCTATTCTGGGGGAAAAAAAAAAAAAAAAAAGTGGCTGCATCATTAACAACATGAAATACAATTCATAAGAGCTGTGCTAGCTCAAAGCTCTCAGCTTTATTTTCTTTACTGCCTGGGCCAGTTCTTGGCTGTGTGTACCCATCCTGTGGATGGGTACAGTATTTTGACAGCAGAGAGACCAATTTTCTTGCCCATTTTGGGGACATAGCAATCCTTGGAAATAGGAAACTGCTTTAAAAATTCCTTCACTTTAAAATACTTGCTAGAAACAAAGTATCTTCAATCACAATTTCAGAGTTAAGTAGCTCATACTTTCTTATCAGTAGAAGACGAAAACATGTTTTTAAGAAGAGGTAAATCCAAAACAGTTCAAAGATGCTCATCTTGAGCACAACTTTTTCATCATCTTTCAAGAATCTTTAATTTTGATCTTTAATCAAAAGAATCAAAAATAAAACTTTTTTTTTTTTTGCTAAGTTCTTTTGCATAAGTTCTGGCAAGAGATTATGTAATTATGACTATCAGTTTAATATCAGATATTATGTCGGCACTGCAAGTGACTGTACAGGAAGTGCTCTGTTAAGATTAGAAAAATCCAGACAACAGGTTACTACTACTCACTCCTCTTTTTAAATTGAAAGATAAGTCACAAGTAATTTCTGTGACCCGGCTGATGCTTTATTTAATTTTATATCCCAACATTTTTCAAGGTGCAGCTATACCTTAATGCAGAGACTTTTAATGGATTTTTTCTTTTCCCCTATTCACACCAACCTGCTCAACTTCCTCTCTCATTAATGGCTGCATAGGCTCCAGAGCTAGAGGATTTAAAAAGAAAAAAATATATATTTTCTGCTTGTCCTCTATGAGAAGAGGAGAACAGTTAGCTCTAGTAAATTTTGATTCTATTAATTGTGACTTCAGCAAAAGACATACCCTTTTTTTTTTTCTCTCTAATCAGAATTTTCTTTTAGCCAGATTTCCAGTGGCTGCTTGGATGCTCATTCGATATTCCATTTGTTCCTGATAAGAGTTTATAGCTTGGCAAATGTCTTACCAAGCATAGGACTTTGGAAGAATTTCTTTTTTCTGGCTGGTTATGTGGAGACTCTAAACAGATGTTACGCGCTCTTAAAAGGCAGTTATCTCCCGCCTCACGTACGCCATTAACACAAAACTTACAAAACTGGCTTCCCAGCAGGAGATAAACTGAACAATAATCATAAAATAGTTCCCATCTTCTTCAAAATAATTTTTAACAGCACGAAGTTGTAATGTCTGCATTTTTTTTAACATTAAAAAAAAAGAGTGTAACTGCTCTTTATCCTTAGAGAGGTTCTCACAAGCATGGAGACACGACGGAAGGAGAACAACATGGTTATCATTTGTATGCAAACCACATTGGTTTCCCAGAGGAGGCCGAAGTCTCATTAAGCTGTGTAACGAAAGGCAGTATACATGGATATTTGCGGCTTTCCTAACTGTAGGGCAATTTGCACTGAACTGCAGATGCACAGCTAGAGTTTGGGGCATGGAAAATAGCTTAATGCCATCAACACGCGAGATGTTTTAACACTTGAGCATACATACTGTTTAAAGATCATGACACTGCTAAATGCGAGCAGAGCCGTGAAACCTGTTCTAGCTCACAGCTTATCTCACATTTACTTGATTAAATGGTCATTAGGATTTCAAAAGCCACGGTGGGTGAGCCAAGCTGCTTTCATGACTCTATAGGCCATTTACGAGAAATGCACATTAGGCCATTTTAAAGAATAAATCATAAATTAAGCAGAGAAAATGTGAGTCATGAGTTTTACCGAGAAAACAACTGCCTTCTTACGTCCAAGTTTGGACACATCATTGGTAAAAAAGAGATGGCTTGTTTTAACTCAGTCCCTAGCAAGCCAGATCCTGTGCTGCAAACCGCTATGAATGCAGTAATTTGACACAAGGAGCAGAAGCAGCACAAAGACTAAATTACCACTCTCCATTAAAAAGAGGGTGGTCCCGCCAGGTCACCACTCAGGTCACCAAGCTGGCGATTTAGGGAGACATGCAGCTGCCTGTGTGCTGGGCACAGACAAGGTATTTGACTCCTTGTTACCTAGAGTTTTAGGAAAAAGTCACCCAAATTGTAAGGGATACCGACAGCCAGATCTGAAGCTCATTGAAGTGAAGAGATGGAAGAGGCTCCCTGGACTTGCAAGCTTCGAATCACACTATAGGAGCATTTCCATTGGTATTTTTGCAGACTGGGATATTTGCCTTTCCAAAATCTGTATGTGACTATTCTTAGATTATAGCTAAGCCGTATGACATATAGTATGGTTAAAAAATGGCAATGATACCTATATTAAAGTTGCTAAAAAATACTACCCCCCTAACATATTTTTAAACAGTGCATACTGCTTTATTTACTAAGTGTTTACTGAAACTACTGACGTGAATTAAGTGTGAGGTCCCAGCCACAGCGCGCTCCCGGGGCTGAGGGAACGAAGTGGAGCAAAGTCAGCCAAAAGGAAAAACTGAACGAAACCAATAAAAACAGCATTCCCAACCCCTCGGCAATTTCTGTCTGCACGCAAACAAAAAGCTGAATAAATCTCTCAAAGCTGCCCCCTGGTCACGCACCTTCTAGCTTAGCTCAGCTCAGCTTCACCTCGGCACTGCTGTAGCAGAGCCCAATCCCCAAACTGGACAACGAACTGCCCCAAACTGGACTATGGCATCGTATCTGGTATCTAGTGAAAATCCTGGATTTCAGTCTGACACAGAGGTTGTCCTATAAGCAAAACTAGGAGGGGAGGTGTGCCGATGAGGAGGGTCTAGTCCCATTCTTAAGTCCTGGTTTCAAGAGATCTCTGCTCAATGGCCAACTCTTTCTCAAACGTTGCATGTGATAGTGGACACCTCACCTAGAGCGTGTTTATTGCTTCTAGAAATACTTGGATGAGGCCCAGTAGACATCTTTGCATTTTCTGGATCAGCGCAAGCATAAATGAAGAAGGCAGATACAGAAATTAGCCATCGCATGTGAAATGTTCACATAGGAGGGCAGTACGGAATAATTTTAGCAATAATTACCACCAATAAGTCATCTTTTCTACAGCATCCTTTCTCAGATTTCCCCTATTACTTAAGAAGGAATATTTTTAAATGAATTCTATGCCTTAAGAATACTGCATAAACAGAAGGAGGCAAAATGGCACAAGCCAAGTTAGCTTAAAAAATTAATGACACTTTAACATTTTTTGCTATCTACAATTTTCAGCAGTAATTACACTTTCGGTTTTTCCTCTCCTTTCCCAAATGTTTTCTCCAGGAGGCACACAGATTGAAATGCATCGAACTGAGAAAAATCCTTAACTTTAATGTTAGCCAAAAAAACAAACAAAAAAATCTTTCTGAAAGGAAGCTCAGAAAAATCATTTCATGTTTTCTCTTAAGCCAACAAAGATGTAAAAATAAGATACAATTTAGACTGCAGAAATCATTATGTTTCATCTCCAACAAAATTGGACTTCCAGACTAGCACTAGGTCTGCCATGCAAGACACGCCACTTTCTACTATAAACATTAAAATTGGGTTTAAAAAAAAACTTTCAAAATGCTGAAGGCTTCAGACTGTAACCTTACTTAAAGAAACCATTGCTTCACTCACACAAGTAAGTGCTATAAAATGGTGCCTTAGGGCAGGATACAGGAGATTACTATACATATATATGTCTAAAGTAAAGCTTGGTTTGGAGAATTTTGCTAAAACCAAACCCTCTCCAGAGTAACCCACACTACAGGCTATTGTATCTGAATGGGTCAAATCCCCCTGAAAAGAGTATTGATATCAATATTCCTGACAGGTTACAATAAAATATCTTTGCCCAGAACTTTATGGGGACAAGCAAACTTCAATGATGGTTAAGTCTGTTAAAAAACCCGTTGATCATTCTCTCTATGCAGGGTCTACAATCACACCTTATTTATGGTTTCAGCAGTATTTTTAATATTCATTCCCTTGATGAACTACACTGACCATTCAGATTTGTTCAGCTCTTTACATTTCACAAGCATGCTAATTACACAAGTGCTAAATGCTATCACTCGGGAATTTTGCATTTTCAATTCACTCTTAATAACTGTTACAATGATAAACATTAACTCATAGTCTCAGAGTCTATCTTTAAGGAGGCCATATATGCTGGAAAATCATTTTCCTTGTGTGGTCTGAGCTCTAAAACACCATTGGCAAAGAGTCAGCAAAAATGCAAGCTATTTAGGTTTTTATCCCACAGTAAATATCACTCTTCCACTTTGTTCCTCAAAAATCACTACTTAGGCTTTGTGGCTACTTAACATGACTTCCTACCCATATCTTCCCCACTCAATAAGCTTCAATACCAGCTGATGCAACATGGATAGTGGGAGAATTTGGCTCCTGTACCTGGTCCCAAGTGATGGCTCCACAATTCACCTCCTCAGAGCTGATACATGTCTTGTAAATACAAGGAAGACAGGGTGCTGGGGATGAAGAGCAGGGCCTGCACATCTCCAGACCAGGAATTACATGCATGGAGGTTCAAGACGTTTTCCTCAGATAGAAAGTCACTGGGTTCACAGTCAGTCTGATGAGACTCAGGGTACCTCCCTCACAAAAGAAAAATGTTCCCTTGGGAGCACGCATCTTAACTTGCCAATTGGTGGCCTTTGACTAATGTTCTCCTTCCAACAATAAAGCTGAGGTTGGCACAGCGGAGATCGGATTTTGTAGCTTTTGTTCATTCCGGGTCCTAAGCCTATTTTAATACTAGAAAGTAGCCCTTTACTAACTTGTTATCTTGAAGACCAAGGATGTTGGCCTCAAAATATACTTACCATGAAAAAAAGAACACAAAACACCTCCTTAGGCATTTTAATGAATGATCCTTAATCTTACTAGTGGGTTGATAAATATTTCAAGGTTAACTAAATGTGTCAGTCAAAAATAAAACAACAATAAGGAAGTTTCTTCCGACCACATAGAAGAAACCATGGCCAGTACTGAACTATATACTTGAAGCTTTGCAATGCCCAAAGCAGCATGTCTGGGACAACCAGACAATGCTCCATGAGGGACATGCTAAGCCGCAGAGGGGGAAGACAGGCATTTTGAATGAATTATTTTCATTGCCCGCCTCTCCCTGCATTGCTTGAAGATTTGAGAAAATGCACCCAACTTCTGCACGGAGCCCAGAGTTGTCAGTGCTGATTCCATTCTGAAGCCTGCACTGAGATCACATTCAAACCAAGTGGAATAGAGATCTTAAACCCCACTAAAATTATATGTCTTTCCACACTTTTTGTTTTCTTTAAGGTTACAGCAAGCTTACAGCTGTCACAGCTTAAAATACTGTTTCACATTTCACTGTAATCCAGGTATAAATTATGTATATTAGGAATTGCCAGATTCTATAAAATGCTTCCCAGTGCTAATTTTACATTTGGATTTTCATCTCAATTGACAGATATGAGAGATCATATATTGCCTGAGAGAACCTTACTTACGACACATCTCAGGAGATTAGAAATAATTTGTATTCTTCCTTTCTTTCCCATAATACTTGGTCATTTCAGACTCTTCCAAGAAAGTTAATGTTTCTTGAGGTCTCCACCCATTTTTACTAAATTAGACCCCCTCTGGACACCATTGCCAAAATAACAGCATGAGATACAGTTATTGGCTTTAAAACTGGAACTCTGTTTTCAAATCCTGAACTAGACACAGTAACTGCTCTTAACCCACAATAAGTAACTGTAGCCATAATATGAGATTTGGCTTATTTTTATTTTTATTTGGTGGATGCCACAGCAAAATTCATATTCATATCTCTCTTCATATTGAGAAACAGAATGCAAAAAAAAAAAAGTAAAACTGAACCCGCTTTTGGCAAGAGGACCACATAGGCTACAACTGTGGAAAATGTTCCCAGCCACCTGATCTATCCGAAAAGATGGGCTGGCTCCTCAGGGAGCCTGAGCACATCAGCTGCTGCTGGCTCAGAGCCCTTGAGCTACAGATTAACACTTTTGAACATGAGGCCTTTAAGAAAAGGAATTTTCGTATGGGATTTGATTTAGGCTAAAATTGCAGTTTGGAATACATTGACCCATAACAAGGAACTTCATCATGTCTGCATCTTAGTTTTCTGGAAAGATAAACATGCAAACACAAAAACACAAACACACTCAAACTGACAGATTGTTCCTTCCATAAAATGTTTCACCTAGTTCATTTTACCAAAACAGTACCTTCTGACTTTAATCATGTCAGATTGCTTAAATGACATGGAACATTATGTCTCACTTAGCAATCCCATCAAGATTTGGAAAAAAATATTGGTATTGTCAACTTGTATGTTTTATATTCTATGTATGTGTAAAATTACAAAACCATCCCCATGTGGCACATGCTTAGACTAAGTCTCCATGTGACTGCATTACGCTGAAATGATCGTTCTGTACCCCTGAGCCCTCCTCACAGTTAGTCACCAACTCTTGCAGTAACTACCTCTAAGGAGCTGTTAGTGACCGTATGTAGCTCTAAATGTGTCAGTAAATCTCAAATATTTGGCAAGCTTGGACTTCTTTCCATCAAGCAATCAGAGTGCCTTTGGGGAGCGTCTGCCACCATGACTCACGATTCAGCTGTCCTTCATTCAAGTCCCAGTCAGTTAAAAAAAAAATAATAATTTAAAAAGCAGAATCTGACCCAAACCCTCTGGTATTTGTGGTAATAGCCCTTAAATACAGAATGTCAGGAGAAAACAGTTCTAAATGTTAAGCTGGATGTTAAGTGGATGCTGGGACTCATTTGCCTTGACTTCATCCTGTAAATCTAGTTCCTCATTCCATAGTAAGATCCTACTCATGATAAAAATCATTGAGATTAAGCAATTTCTACACTGAACAAAAACAACAGCCTTTGCTTTTCTGGCCACTGAGTGATTTCAAACTTTCTATGAAGTATTTTTTCAAAGACTCTTCTGTTCTTGGCTGAGAAATACATGGAGACGTTCCCTAAAGCAGAGAGCTCATTCTCATAATGCTAATTATCCTTTTTAGGATTCCTGTTTACAGTAGTATAGAAAGGATGTGTTTTGTCTTCATGTGCCCTTAAGCAAACCCTCTGCCTGACCTTGCAGCCTCTGGAACACAGTCACGTCTGTTTGGGAGATAATATCACTCACGTCGCTCCTGTATCAGCTTTCTGCTGGCATCAGTTCAGTTCTTCCTATGAGCAACAATCTCCTTTTCCTCAACCTCCAGCTCTTTCGAAGCTTTTATTGGAATAACTGCTGCTTTCTCGGTTATTCCAACTTTAAGGGTCACTGGAGAATCAACCTCCAGGTCAATTCTTTGCCCCCTAACTACTTGGTAATGAGCATCTGTGAAAGTCACCTAAGCTCACAGAGCAAGACAGCCCAACTCTGTGCTCTCCTAGTGAAAGAAAACAAAGCCAAAATATCCCATACTGCAACCTCTGGAGACAGGATTTGAGCAGGCAGCACACAGATAAACAGGCTCTTTTCTTTTCTTCTTTTTTTTTTTTTTTACATATGACCTGAGTCATCTAGTCCCAAAGCTGCCAATTTTAACAACTTAATAGAGAGCAAAGTTCTGCTCTTTGAGCAATGCCATCGGCTATTTCTGCTAATCATATCCCCCATGATACTAACCAGCTTATATATGATAAATGCACAGATCTGAGGATTAGATACTGAGAAGAATGTACTCAAACACTTTTTTTCCCACCCTCAAATTCATTAAAATAAAATTATGTTGACTAAATAAAAAACATAATTTCAAGAATTCTTGCATGTGATGCAGGAACTTGATGATATTAAGGCTCTGACTCTAGGTTAGCTTTTAAATCATTCCATACAAAAGACCATGATTTAGGACCATAGCAGAGGCTGTGACATTAAAAAATATATATATATTACTCTTCTGGTATTCAAAACTAAAAATCATCTTTGCCCAGGGCTAGACAAAGTATGCTCTACTGTAAGGGTGTATTAATAAGCTCCTTGGGAAGACCTTCAATTTAAACACAATTCTGTTTTATAGCAAATATTTTCTATATTTCCTTGTTTTGTTTGTTTCCAGGGATATTTGTTCTATGTTAACAATGACAAGGGGGAGATTCCTAAAGAGACAGAACCATCGCAGGATGTTGAGCACAGCTATGGAAGTCATTCAGACAAGAGATAAGATTTCCCACGTTCACCGCTTTCAATAACAAATCTAAAATCCTAGAGAAGAGGCCAGGGAGGAAAGAGGACTTGATATCAAGGCATTCGCTCATGATTTGTGAGGCTGATGATTTTGAGTTTGCAGAGGAATTCAGTGGTAAAGCCACAGGCACAAAGCGCGGAGCTGCTGTCCTCAACAGCCCGCTCGCGCTGACCCTAAAAGCCTTGAGGCTGGAGGAAGCGAACCGCAGACTGGGACAGCTGGTTTGTTAGGGATGAGGGTGACACGACCACTTCCCACGAGAGCTGGGAATACAGCTGCTCAACACAGTCAACCAGACACCCAGTTTAAGCAACATATAGAAGAAAGAAAATGACTCTGTGCACAGCTTTGCAAGCTATCGCAAGAATCTGAGCTGGGCAGCGGAGGGAAGACAAGTTCTCCAAGGCAGGTGCATGAAAACCCTTGCCTGACCATGCCCAGTCTACCCAGTGCAAACCATTCCAAATCCCGAAGTCATAATGCCACATGAATAGGGTGCTATGCCTTCACCTATGTCTGAAAATGTCTTTCTGGCTATAAAGTACTTCCCTCTTCGCATCATAGGGGCTGTCCTCACCTAAAAGCCCAGGCAGCCCTACTCTGCACCTGTCCTACATCTCGTTTCTCATCATGGAAGTTAATGATCAGAATCACACAGGCAAGATCTCAGTAGGGCTGTGCACAGAAGCATAGATATTTCCCCACCACTACCAAATATACTTCACAACTTGCTCTGCACTATCACACTTGCCTTTCAAGAGATGACTTTCAAAGGACGGCTCATATCTCATTTACAGCTCCAAGTCTTCCCATAGCTAAACTCATGAAATCAAACTTTTCTTCCTCTGTCCTTCCCAGCTGACGAGCCTATAACTTCCCGTTTTGCATCCAGATAGAGACAATAATCCCAGAATCCCAATGAGGCAGATAAATTTACCTTACCTACAACAAGCTGTCTCTTTAACAGATACATGGAGCAGCAAATGGTTTAGGTAATCTCAGTTGGGGATCAACTCCTGCCAAGTTTTGACCAGTATTTATTTTCTCTCATTCCCAAATATTTAAGTATTAGAGGTTATGATCCACCATGCAAAAGTGTTAGAAAAGCATAAACATTCCAGAGATTGCATATATTCCTCTAGGAAAATGCTGGAGAAAGACTGACTGACATGTCATTGCTAGAGAAGACAGAAAGCGTGTAGCTTTCCCTCTGCAGATGCACACCCCCTTGGTTCTGCTCAGAAGACTGAACAAGGGGCATTTCAGCCTCCTCATGACTCAGAATGCCCTAGGGGAAACCCTGTCTCAGTTCCTCTCTGAATTCCATTAATAAGTCCAGAGTTTTTTTTTTT
>VZSV01000003.1:1990622-2003299 GCA_013398735.1 Nothocercus julius
TAAATTGTCCATACACAACCACTGCTGAGTTAGATCATTCACTCAAATGGCTACATCCTGAAGGGAACCAGGAGCCATTTCACAAAAGTTGAATTCTGGGGGCTAAATCTCATTTTCACTTTTTGTTTAAAACAGCATAAATCTATAAGCTCAACCCAGGCCAGTGGAGCTACTCCCAACTTGCGCTGGTGCTGCAAAATAGATCTTGACTCTCACTAGCTTTTTAACTCACAGGTACTAGAAAACAAGCAAGATGTATTCTTGCTGTCTTGGCTAAGGCAGTAATTTGTTTGGCATTTTTATGTGCGTAGGCTGTCATATCACAATCCCTTCCATTAAGGGAATCCATGTTTTGCCCCTACTGACAGCGAAGACAGTGCCAGAGCTTTCCCAAATTCAACAGTCAAGATCCTAAGTTTATAAATAATTTTCTCCTGTTAGTATTTTCAGCTATATGCTGTAAGAGCAAAAAATAAGGGTTGTATGACTAATCCTTTGTCTAAACATTGGCCTTGCAATGGGACTGACTTGTCATCCAACTGTAGCCTATAAACTACGTAGGAGCATTTAAGTGAACAGCACATTAAGGAAAATTTACTTTTTAAGAAGGAAATTTCAAAAAAAGATTTTGCAAACAAAAATAATAAAAGCTTACTATAAATGATAAAAAAAAGAAAGCTGCAGGTGTTTGGGTCTCAAAGTCTTTTAGAGATAATGGATTTAGTCTGAGTAAAGCAGGCAAATGAGCTGCCCTGCTCTGTGTGCCTGTTGTTACTTTTACAGCTGCTACCAAATTATGAAAAATTGTGTTGCTTTTGCTTTCCAAAACTCATGCTTCAGTAAAAAGGAGTGTCAAAAGAAATCTCCAAGACACTAATCATTATGCTTTGCAAAGATATCATGACAGGCTTGGGAGAGGAAATAAATATGAATGCCTTCCAGTTAAGAGATAAAACATGTAAAATGCGCCTTCAGAGACAATGATCTTTATTCTGTATCTAGTAATAAGAAAAAACTTGAAATTACTTGAAGTCCAGAATTTAGTATTTTTTTAAGACAAAAATATTTCTAGCAGAATTTAGCTCCTATTTCTATGGTTTCATTAGGTACCTACTCTTCCAAAGAAGCCTTCCTCATGAACAGATCCAATTCATTCTGTATAAATGGACTGCAGTTATCTTAGAGGAGGAAAAAAGGAAAAAAAAAAAAAAAAAAAAAAAAAAAAAAGAATAAAGTAGCTTTTCCTTCAGTTTTTGAGATCCAGTAACAGCAAAGTCATTTTCACATTTGACTTGCTGTTCCAGACCCACATCCTGGAAGACTTTGCTTCTCTCCGTCATAATTATGAAGCAGCTTGGCATGACTAAGGATTTATGTTCCTGTTCTTATACACGACAGTCCCAGTGAGAAAGCAGGGGAACTCAGGGATGAAGCACTTGATTAGGACTGCTTTTGAAACTCGTGCTGCTCAGGCACTTCCCACAAATACAAAGCGTGTGTATCTCATGAGCACAACACTGTACAGACTTTTCCATTTCTTTCAACTGGTTTGCAACTTCTTCCAATATATATCCCATTTTAATAGGCAGGATATTGAATCTTTTAAGACTGCTAATCCTCTAGCAACTGAGACAAGATTTCAGTAATAACTACTTGGGGTAGTTTTTCGTTCCCTGGGCCATTGTATTTCCAAGAGTCAAGGTCAAGATGGCATTTAATGGAAGGGCTGATACAGTTGTTTTGATTCTTTCTTCCAAAAGAGAAGCCCCACAGAGCAAAGCACCAGATTCTACAATATGGAGTATAGCCAGGGTCTTCAGTCCTAATATACAATTAAGAGGAATGTGAACACAGAAAAACTCCCTCTCTATTTCCATGCTGAATATGTATTTGTCAAGTGCTAAGTCTTTGTTAAGTCCTTAAGGAGAATTTCTTGGAACAATTTTCTTTTCATTGGAACAGCTTATAACTATAATGGCTCTAAGGTCAATGGAAATGTTTGAAGTCCATTTTTCCTGGTACTTAAAAATACCCAGCAGTACATATTGCAAATAAGGATGTGTAAATAAATATATGTGTACGTGTTAGCCATTCTTTCTCCTGACTACTTGTTTTCGGCTTCCTTTTTTTTCACTCCACCACAACTATTTTCGTTGGAGTTTTTCCAGTGATGTACCATTAACTTATTCCCGCTGTGGAAATACTCTGGATTTTTTTGGAACATAAGAAAACATCACAGAAATCTAATTTGTTTCTTGGTGGAGATGAAAAACTCTACTTAAAAAAGGAAGCATTTTTTCTTCTTATCTCAAACAGTAGCAGTTTGTTGAACTAGCGTGACAGTAAATCACCATAAGTAAACAAAGTCTAGCAAGTTATTTGAAGATTCAATTTACAGGGACCTTGTCTGCTATAACAGGAACATTGTATCTTCAGGATAAGTTATCAATTTAATTTTTCTGTGAGGCAACACAGATTGAACAACAAGATTGAACAACAAATATTTTTTTCTCCATTTTATAGTCAAGGATCTAGCCAATACCATGATCTGTTAGTAAACCTCAGCAAGTAACTGCAGACAGAAGTCAGCATGACGTGGCTTATTGAGGAGCACAGAAATCTAGTCCAAGATCTCAAACTACATCTTAGCTCCTTCAAGTCCACCCAACGGTTAAACAATATTGGTCACTGTGGTGCCTTCACTGATGCAGATCTGGAAAGGCACCAGAGAGACGACCCCTTCCAGGCGTGCTTAATAAAACGGCTACTCAAATATGGGTCAGCGTGAGGACAAGAAACAGCACAAAGAAGATACCGCTTGGCTTTTCAAGCTGAGTTTGCTGGCCACAGAACTTGCTTCATTGGTAAGATGCATTCATTTTGCTTTAACCACTTCTTGTGCTCTTTTTTCAAGGAATGTTAAGAAAATATATGGTGGAATTCCAAAACTGAAGCAATTTGGCCTAAATCCAAATGAAGTGAGTACAGCTAGGGAAGTGCAGACCCCTCCATTCTGTTCTTATGTCATCTTAAGTGACACTCAAGAAACCAAAATATGCAATCCTTTAACACAAGTGAGCTTTTAAAAAAAATCAAGAAGAGGTCAGTCCTACAAACATATTTTAAATATATTCATGTATTCTTTCTTTAGAAAACCTTTGGTGATGACAGACTCCTTATTAAAGTTATATCCCAGAGAAATCCTGCATTCTCCACAAGAAGTTTTGAAACTAAGAGGAAAGAGCAACTGTTAACTTGGCCTGAAAGATCTCATTCCTTCTCTCCCTGTTAACCACACAGAGAGCTCACAAAGCCTGGAGTCTTAACAAATAGATCCAAAAACTGAGGAATGTGATGTCCCCTCCTTCCTTCCACCATTACAAATTTTGCGGTTTTGGTGCAGAAGAAGGAAAGGCAAGAGTGAGAAGGGAAACCCTTTCAGAAGCAACACTTTAAATATCTTCTAACTGTTTTGCTATTGCACAAACTGGAGGTCAAACAGGATGAAAAACTGAACCATATTTACCATTTTTTTAATGTATATTCCATTTTTTAATTTCCTTATCATAAATTCAAAAAAGCTTGAAATTATATTTTTTCCATGAAAATCCTTAAGAGAAAAAAATACACCATTTTTATAGCCTTCCATATTTATCAATTTTGAAATCTAAATAGTTTTACCAACTGTTCTCTGAATATACATTTTAAGACCTTTGATGAGTAAAAACTCTAGTGGACTCTAGGAGTATATCTTTGGAATAAGAAAAAAAAAATAATGAGCATTTTTTATGATCTATTATTCAGCAAAAGAGCAATGTTTCTGCATCTACCTAAGCATTACACACTATTTTCCATATAACCCACATATTATGCAGCACATCAAGAAGTCAGCATTGAAGACACCACTGAAGTCAGAGTCTGAGACAACAAGTACCCCATCCAGCCCATTGTGCCTTTCTCCTGCCTTCAGAACCCACAGCTCAAAGCATGCATCTTCTTGTAAGGTCAGGCATTTACAAAAAAGTAGCATTACTGATGCTCGGTTTCAGTCACTCTCCACTTCTGAATTACTAAGATCTACCAAAGACCTTCATCCCAGTTTTCATCCATTTTCTCCTTGTCCCAGAAATACTATATATTATAAAGATAAAATAATTTTCCTTTCAGCTATTTTTGTTTGAATTACAACTCGTGTTAACTCTCAGAGGCAATAAGCTCCAAACTAAGGGCTTTATCAGAATTCCAGAGCACCGTATTTAAGAAACAATACTGCTTTCTTTGCTATAGCTATGATAATAAACTCCATAATGAAAACTGGGTATGATAATCACATCTTGTTGAATAGGCAAGATGTCAGATTTACAATATATTAAATGTGTTGAATGCGATCATAAAGATACTAACATTCCACTGAGACACCAGAGCTCTGAGCAGAAGTTTGCAATGAAATAATGCATGTGATCATGTCACTCTCCTATGAAAAGAATTTTGAGCATACTCAGCTTTTGGGGGTACCTTCCCAAATGTTTTAATTGTGAGCTTTTTCCCATTATTTAGAAAATATTCCTGGAACACTTCATGTATTTCCTCAGCCATTTTGAAGACTCCACCATCCAACTTTTTGGGCTTATGTGCCTTGTTACAGGGAATTAGGTGGCCAGGCTTCACCCTCGAGGGGAGGGTAAAGAGACTATAAAGCCGACACAAACACTGCGGTTTCACACTGGTAGCAAAGCACCACCAGCTTCTCCATAGAAAGACTATTGTTCTTTATACACTTGCTAGTCCACAGGAATATTGTCCTATACGACTTCAAGCTCCCTCCCTAATGTAACTTGCCTTTGACTTATAATAAGCCTATTCATTCTCTAGGAACACCCCCTTTAAAAATTCAGAGTATTGCTTTGATTTTGCCTTTCTTGCCCACTTAAAGCATTGTGTATGCACTGCCTTTAACTCATAGCCTATTTGAAAAGAGGAACAATTCTTGTTGATGTGCATTCACTACGGAATGGCTGCTAATATTAACACAGAGATATATAGTCAACGTGCATTTCACTTTAATTAAATTCTGTTACGAATCATCAATTAAATTGGATGTGGCTGGAATTTAAATTTAACAATAAGAACAACAACAGCAAAAAAGAATTTCCTAAAGTACGTGTTTTTAATAACTGGATGCAACCTAAATGCCTTATGGGCTTGCGCTTCATTTTTTGAACCAGAATCAGCAATGCAACTTGATGGAAAACACTCTTTAAGCAAGAAGGATTTTCCAAACACAACTAAGTTCTGAGATTACTGTCTGCGACTAAAATTGTTTTTCCCTTCAATTGTTAACCAGAACTGCCCTTGAGGAGATTCAGATGAACTGCTTTCTTTTCCCATGCCAACAAGGAACGCCGTGCGCCCTGTATGGATTCTGCCCTCCATTGTTTCTGCTTATAATTGGAACAGCCCAGAAGACAAGCCAAAATACAGCAATAGAATGACATTTGCTACTGTTAGTTTATAAAACAAGCCACCACTAGTTTGCAAACTGAAACCAAGGAACAGAAAATGGACAAGAGAGGGAAAAAATAGTTCTAAGCACAGCACTGGGGGAAGTTTTCATTGTAAATTAAAAGTTCAACTCCATTTCCATGGGCTGCAGGCCCAGTTCTTATGAGTGCGAATTTTAAAGATGGAACATTGGAGTGACCCATGAACTGTCTGCAAGAGACACAAGCAACACGAGTGCACATAAGCAGAGCTGACCTCCCCCTGCCATCGGCTTAACGCAAAATGAGCTCAGTGCAGTCCTCTGACCCCCAACAGCGCCAGCCAAAATGACGCTGCCATTGGAGCACTCGGCAGTGATTCACATATTCAGAGAGAAGTTCCCTCGGGACTCAGTGCTGGAGCCAAAAACAAAGCAAAACCAAACCTCAAGGCTGTGAGTACCCAGCACAGTCTCAGTGGAAATAAAAAAAAATGAAAAAAATCACACATTACAACAGTAAGTGCATTCTGGAACCAGGTAAAGTCCCTCTGCACATCTGTAAAGCAACAGAACGGGGCATGCAGGGTAAGCCCAGCACATCTGCTTGGGGGGATCTGGTTGCACCCGCACAGCAAGTGCTCCACCAGCCCAGCAAAAGTCTTGGAAAACCTGTCCTCCACATGCTTTTCCTACTGGACAACAGCCTTCACAGCAGCATATGGGCAGTCCCGCATCATCTGGGATTTAGAAAACCTCATCTATTTTTCCAAGTGTGGGTCAAGTATTTCACCTAAAATTACTTTTCAGCAAGTTTGTGGTATCACAGTGGGCGAAGGCCAGCAGAACTGGGCAAAGACTGAGAGGGCAATTAAAAAAATCAGCCCATCATATGTCCTCTCTGCCCTCACATACCCCTCGCTTTAGTGACGGGAAAAGCAATTTTCCAACCCGAGGAAAGGGAGGCCACCAAGGGCAGACATAGCAGCTCTCGCAGGCCAGCTCAGAGTCGGGGTGGGAGAACAGGCTCCTTCCCTGGGCTGTGTTTGTTTGTTTATTTGTGCTTGGCTGATGTTTTGTTTGTCAGTGTTCTGCTTAAATAGACAAAAGCTAGAAACACCTCAGTTACAGTTGTTTGGGAAGTCATTACCCCCCATTTATCACCAGCCCTATTTAGGTGAAAGCATTAGTTCCATGAAATTTCTCTTTTTCTGTGTCTTTGGTAGTCTGCCTGTTTTAGCCCCTGTTCTTTCCCTTTTCTTCCGCCTTGCTCCCTATCTTTACCTTTCCATCCCTCGCTTTTCTGTTTTGTCTATCTGACTGCAGTTGGTACAACGCGCTCCAGTCAGGGCTGCTCTATCACTATGGGAGCGGAAACACAAGCATTAATAATGTCGTGCTGTTAGCAAGAGGGACAGCAATCACATTTTTAAGGACAAAGCACCCGACCTTAGGGAGCATGTACAATACTTAGCATAATTACAAAAGTCAAGTTCCCTTTGGCAGCCTATTTTTATTACATATTTTGTATCAACCACAGGAGGCCCTGGGGCTACTATTTTGTTTGTCTGGAGTCTCTGCATTAGACAAAATGCCCTGGAAAGTCAGTTCATATTTAACCCTATATTTTGTAGATGGAAACCATAATGTAATGCACCTGGATTTCATTATCGATCAAACTACTGAGGAGGGCACTTATCATTGAGCTCATGGCTGCCAATTTTAAAAGTCTCCAAACTGCTTTGATGCAAACATCAAAAACTTCCAGACTACATGAACAACTATTTGCCAGACCTCAGCGTTTAATTGCAGTAATTCTAACTCTGTTTGCCACTCACAGTAATTATGCAATAGTATGAAAGATCATTAATTACACTGGTTCATTTGGGGGCAAACAGTCTGTACTGCACACTACATCCACAGCACTGCTGCACTTTGCTGCATGAGGCTATTCTCAAGACACTAAAATCTATATTTTAATCCATACTATATCTATATACGATCTCAGCTGAGCTAGGTATCCCTCACCTCACTGAAATTTAGCAGATCCTGCACTATTACTCATGGTGATGCTTTGATACAGAGTTCAATATCATGCGGGATGAATAGGATGGTAGAAGAGGCTCTGACACTCCTCAGTTTTAGTCCGATCTATAACTCCTTTCAGTGGCATTGGCAGCGCACGTGGGCGTATTAGAGATACTGATGCTGCTCTGAGGGATCCATGGGCTTAGCAGCTCATGGCACTTCACTGTTAAATCACATGTAAAAGAAGAATTATTAGTTTGTGGAAACATAAAGAAACTCTCTTGGCAGCTGTGAAATTACAGCTGTTGTATATGTTTACTTTTCTAAAAGCAAAACAGAATACAAAATCTTATCCGCTCTTAAATTTTCAGCAAAACCCCAGCATGGAGTACATTTCGCAGCAAGATAACTGGAGATTAAGATCCCCTTTGCTCTAATCAGATAAATTTTGTGTTTATAACTGTTACATTATGATGTCAGTCAGGGTTGTTTCAATTCTATTAAAAATAAAACCATCAGCAAAACTTTGGATAGGAAAGACAACAGCATCAATAAAAGAAATCTCTAAAACAGAAAGTCTGGAGATGACATTGTGTCATCTTTGCTTACGCCAGCTGAATACTCCCAAATTGTATATAATACCTTTTTTTTTTTTTCTTTTTTTTCAGTTGGAAAGCTCTGCAACATGCTCTTTGAGTATCTGGGAACCAAGAACTGAGCATGGTCCCCAGGGGCATATTAGTGAAAGTGCTGCTCTTTGTGAGACAGCTACACTCAAACTTGCAATTACTTTTATCTTTTAAGAATGTGCAAAATGATACAGTCTATAAAAACAATAGTCTCCACCAGTAATATCAGCATTCAATAGAGTAAAAAGAATCCTTTTTGAGGCATGTGATCTCTGGTTAGCATCAGAATTAAGTAGAGTATAAGTGTACATATGCTATCTTCTATGATGCATTTAAATTGTCTTCTTGTTACGAAGTGTAATGTAAACTTTGATGGCAAAATTAAAAACCTGAAGCGTAGTGAGCCAAGATTTGAAGCCCAGAACACAGCCTTTATTTGCATATGCAATATCTTGTCTTCACAAAGAGTAATCACAAGTAAGGACGGTTCTGCCAAATACCACCACCACCACACAACGCTCTAAATCACCTAGAAAGGTGTTATTTAGGTAACTCAATAGTATTTGCAAATTGAGAAGGAATTAGACTAATAGTCTAGGTCAAAGAAAAGAAAAAAGAAACTCTCTTTGCTAGCTAAGACAGTAGGCAGAGTATTCACCTGCAATTCATAGATCCAGATTCAAAGGTGCACCCACCCGACTCAGAGCAAGGATCAGTCAGGTATGGGGCACTATCCTTTTCTGCCTGCTGATTTTATTCATTTAGCCCTTTACTAGCCCTTTACTTTTTGGTCATTGCCAAGCAGACGGATCGACCCAATTGGGGTCATCTTGTATCACTCCCTACGCACGGCAGCAGCAGCATCCTTTGGTACCGTGTCCTTTTACAGTGTAAATTAATGAAGCGCCAATCTGTAACGCAAGAGGGCTATTACTAAGATGTACAAAAATAAGTTATTAAATACAAGCCGTGTAACACACATGGAAGCACTGAAGAAAACTTCCACAAATTCACCTAACCTGCCAAAAAACTGTTTGAAAGTCCATTTGAAGGAGTTAAGCAGGTTAACATGACTTTCAAACAGCTGAGAGGGCAGAAACACATAATTGGGGCCTCATGCTCCCTTGCACGCGGCCCAGATTTCATCTGTTTCAGCTAGAATTTTGCATGCAGTGAGAATTCGAAATCTTACAACACTGTTAGTCTTAAATCACCACGACTCATTCCCCATACCTACACACACTTTTACGTACAAGCATTTAAATAATATTTGCACTGAAAAGATACTGTGCAAGCTTCAACTTCTTTTTGCATCTGTTCCTCTGTACTCTTATGAAAATAAATAAAGAGGACATCTAAAAAAATACAAATCAAATGAAGCCAAGGGCCAGACTACACACATTCAAAAAGGAAAAATACATCTAATTATGTACAAGGTTGCTATGACCACAGGGAAAAAAGCCAATATATTTTCAGTGCTTGGCCCTGCTTTTGGCTTGGCCCTGGTTTTGGCTCATCTTTATTTATGAGTAAATCTGCTAAAAAAAAAAATGCAAGAAATATTTTTTTGTTATGAAGAGATGCTATTTTTATTGTAGTGTTCTGCAAACATGCTGATTTTCAGCAGGAGGAGAAGAAAAGGATGAAATTATCTTCAACCAAGAATTTATGTTTTGGAAAAACTATTTAGTTTAGGAATTTTGATATCAGAAATTAAAGGTATTCCTTTTTCATTTGCATATTTGCACAGCGTATCAGTAGCAGCACTGCATATTGCCCGATGCCTGGCATGTTACAACACCATATAAAGACTATGTCAAATCATTTCCCTTCTACACAAAAAGGCACTTTGACCTAAAAGTAAACTAGAAATGTGTGCTAGGACTAAATAACAGCTGATATTACCTATCTTATATAACTATCTCCAACAATGCATTTCAGGTACTATTTTTGCATAACTATCAACATCTTGAAATAGTGCAAAAACAGACTAGAAAAATAAATGAATAATTTTTTTAAGAGAATTAGTAGAGTTCTGAAACGAAGTTCTTGGGAAGGTAAAGTAAAATTTTTTTTAAACTTCTGAGTTTGAGTCCTTTTGAGTTTCCTTTCCATCTGAGGTTTTCAAAACATTTGCCGTCATTCCAAACTTGAAAATTGGACGCCGAAGTACCCGAGCACCCTATGAAGCACAACCCGCCTCGAGAACCGCAGGCTTGGCCGATAACCGCACGTGCTTTCTGAGCCCATGCTCAGCACCAGCCTAGAAACATCCGCGACGCAAAGCAGATGTGTCCTGCGGGCGTTAGGCCCCCGTGTCTGCTGGAGGGACATGGGGACACCAGTGGGGATGCTCGTCACCTTCAGCCTTGTCACGACAGGTGCCTGCGGCTGGTCCCTGACAGAGCAGCACAGGCACCTTCCCTGCACAAGTCAGTGCCCGCTGAGCTCGGCGAGCCGCATCCCGTCCTTGCAGAGCTGTGGCCCGTGACCGTGGCGCTCCTCACCCCAGCCTTAACCCCTGGCACCACAAGTCTCATGGATCCTTAGCCCTTAAAGTCACGCTGGTACGATGAAATGGATTTTGTCTTTTTAAATCAAGTCCTAGCAGCCTCAGTTATAGGCAACGTTTCAAAACCCCGAGAGGGAAGTCCCCTGATGTGGAGACCCTAACTTGCACATCGTGATACTTAATGTTGCTTCAGAGCAGAGGCTGGGGAGAGCAGGAGAGGAGGAAAAGTCCAATGGCCAGCAGTACCTCTGAGGATGAAAGAAGGTGCAAGGGGGACTTGGCAGCTGCGCAGACCCCTGCCTGCTTTGCACGGTGACCCCCAGCAGCCGGCAGAGCCTGCAGAGTCTTCAGCCATTGCACACAGAGCACAAGCACTTTGCTAGGACAGACCCAGGGACGTGCAGGAGTGAGGACGAAGCTCGCGGGGAGGCCACGCGTGCACCGTCTTTGTGCAGCTCCTTCCACTCCAGCTCTTCTCCTTCTGCAATTCTCTGCTTTCTCTCAGAGCAGCCTTGCCCACCCCCTTGCCCTGCTCCCAAACCACTGCCAGCCTAGGGGGTCCCCCAAGAGCATCCCCTTCTCTCCAAGCCTTACACACTGCCTCCCCCCAAAGCACACCGAGCGCTCCTGCACGCGACAGAACTGCCCAAAACCTGCCCACCTTCACAGGAAGGCAGACGGAGAGGAGGACGTAGCAAACCAGGAAGGTCCCTCGTCTCCAAGACACCTTCGCAGGGTACGTAAGGATGCTCCCCCTGCCAAGACTCGGATGGCACATTTGGGACTGCCCAGGTGCCCGTGCAGGGAGGGAGGCAGTGCCTGCGGCACCAAGTCTTCACACTGCTGGAGTGTTTATGCCAGGCAGAAAGCACAGCGGATAGAAATAAAATTTTCCTAGGGGGTGAAGAGGAGGAGGAGAAGAAAAGGACCAGCCTTTAAATGCCTCTCAGTTAAGAGCAGCTTTTAAATCTCTCACTTGTTGATTTCTGTAACGCTTTCCATGACCACCCATGTGCTTTATCACATTTTTTGATACACGCAGCAGCTTCACGCACGTGCCTGCGTGCATACGCACCCAGCGCACAGCTGCTTCCCCAAGGTAACCTCTCCCGAGGAGCAACGACCATCAGTTAAACATGTCTTTTGGGGATGGGAATAATCAGAGCACATCAGTAAAGTGATACGCGTGTGCTTGTTCTTTGTGCGCATTTCTCGAAAAGCACATCTCCTGTCAAGTGTTCTGGGGCATTTGTCACCATTAAAACAGCTTTAAAATTCTTCCCCAAAACAGATGATATTTCTCAAGTACGCAGCTGAAAAATGAAAACTTGGGGCTTGTTTGAGAGGCCTATGCTGAAGTCTCCCTCTGAACTGGTGGCTGAAGAAGTTACACATTCTGAGTGTATGATTCACCCACCCAAAAGTAAACGTCTCCTGGGTAGGATGAACGCAGCGGGTTTCACCAATTATGCTGAGCACCCTCAGCCCTGACGTGCTCCTGGACTTGCCCATCCAGCTCAGTAACCAAATCAGTAAGGGACAGCCCAAATAAAGCAACTACAAATACGTGCGCCCTGCCCAGCAATGCCTTTGTTGAGGTGACACTTGCAGCCCAGGTACTAAAACGTTGCACTCGAGTGAAAGCCACCAGAGTCGCGGCAGGACGGGACAGCCCTCCCTGGGAGCAGGCACGGCCGCAGACGCTGCTGCAATCCCCCGGATCCCCCCAGTCCCCAGCCCGGGCGCCAGAGCCGCGGCCACGCGGGTGTCCCCCCCGGCCCACACCCCGTCCCTCCGCGCCGCGGCACTCACCTGAAGCAGGTGGTGAGCTCGCCCGTGGGCTTCAGGCACGGGTACCGGGTGGTGGCGATTTTGTTCTCGGAGCAAACCTCCCTGCGAGAGGGCGAAACCGGGAGGGGGAAAGAAATAAGGGAAAAGAAAGAAAGGAAAAAAAGGTGCTGGCGGGTGGCGGGACGAGCAGAGCAGGGGCGGCACGGGGGGCACCCACCTGTCGCCGTCCTGGGGCTCG
>VZSV01000003.1:2003696-2054255 GCA_013398735.1 Nothocercus julius
GGCAGGCCCTGCACCCCCGTGCATGGGGGAAAGGTGCTGGGGAACAGCACGGGGCAGAAAGCGATGGAAAGGGAAAGGTCCGAAACCTCTGTGTGACAAGCGGCTCTGGGTGCACCGGCACTGATGCTTTCCAGATTCGTCTTTATCTGACATCTCTTTCCCAAAGGAACGGAGCAGTTCAAAGCCCCTGTGTGGCGGCTGTTGTTTATCCTTGTGTACGACTGCCACTTCCCCGCCATTCATAAAAAGGATATCGACGACAACGGACTTTGATAAAGTAGTGCATCAGGTCTGGCTCGTTGGATCATATCCTGTTCTCATGGAGAAGCTCTCTGGGAGCAGGGGAACAAACCTGAAAGGAGACAGAGCTTTTGCAAAGCGTTTGGCCAGCAGCGTGGTTCCGATCAGAACGCAACCCCCTATAAACATGAAAGGGTCAGGGGAATTAAGGGTCTGTGATTTAGCCTTGCTCACACTTTCACATATAGTATAAATAGCCTCATTTTACAGCCAAAAGAAATCCCCCCTTCCCCCCCCCCAAAAAAAAATCAAAAATTAGAGACACAAAGTAATATCATCAGAAGAGGACTTGAGCAAATTGCCTTCTATTTTGGGATCAGCTACTGGTAGCATTTGAACAAACTGCTTCACTCCTCCATGCCTCAGGTTCCCCAGTCTGTAATGCAAAGCCTCTTCATGTTTTTTTAAAAAAAGGCAGAATTCCACAAACAAGCCGTGATTCAGCTGTTAATCCTTTTGGTAGGTTTTCGTGTACTCAGGAGAAGGCTAGTAATAGGCTGTTACTCAGAAAACTTGGGGTTTCTCAGAGGTTTTCCCTGACTTGCTGAGCCTCTGCTGCCACTACAGTCTGCTGTATGTACTGTGAACTGTCAAATTCAAGATATTTCTCCGCTCTAGGAGCTACTGTATTTTTGTTCTAGTCCAGCAAGGGAGCTCTGCATGGCAGATTTTTTTTCTCACTTGTTATTTCTTTTGCTATTGAAATATTGATTTAAATATTTATTTCTTCATAGTTACTTATTTTCCTCTATAGAAATAAGGAGTAAGCAAAGACAGGACCTGCCTACTTGAAGGCAGTGAGACCTGTGAGTGTTCCTCATAGGGTTAAGCTCCCTGTCTCCCACATAGACGCTACTGATTCCAAGATAATCGGGAACAAAAGCAGGACCTGGGCGCTCTGATACCTGTGTGGTGGAGACACCTGTCTCCACAAACTGTTCTTTACCACCCCTGTCGAAGTGGAAAGTATCCAGTAACAGAGTCTAAAATGAAGAGCTGTAACCCCCATGAAATCTGCCTACAGATAACTAAGCATTTAGTTATCTTTAATTTAAGGATTCAGTTTCACAGTGTAGACACATGCCTTCCAAAAAAGTGATTTTTGTTTAAGAAGCTGAATCATATCAGAGCACAGAGCTGAAAATCTTTGGATGATTTCCAATCCAGAACAGTATTGTGATTTGGAAAGGACTCTCCTTTTAAAAAAAGATTACTATAAAGCCTGGGGATACCTTAAAAAGGTATCCATAACTTTGCAATTCATTACAGATCTGATTCCATACCTGAACTGCTTAGCTCTGCTCTCTGCTTTTTCTTTAATGCTTGCCACCCACATAATGCTGTACTATCTACACACTATACTATCTTTTTAATTAAAAGTCTTACAGGAGTTTGCATAGGGTCTTCATTTAACTCAGGCAAATAACTTCTTTAATTTAAACAAGGCCACTTGTGGGTAAAGCTAATCATATACTCAACTCTTTGTTAGAGCAGGCCTTAAAGTCTCATACATGAAAGAATTTAAGTGTGATCAATAAGAGATAGAAAAGAGGTTAAACAGCATCATGCAAGAAAATCCATACACTGCAACTCAGAACCTTATTAGCACTGAATACATTAAAGTTGAGGGTTTTATCATTTTACTCCATCGGCTTCACTTCAGCTTTGATGACCGTGGAGCCGCAGCGATTGGGGAGCAAGGGTAACTTCCTGAAAAGGGTTGAAGGTGCCAGTGGTTAAGGAAACAATGAAATGTTCCAATTGCCTTGAGGAAGGAATGAGCTGGGACTGTTCTCAATGTAGTAAATGAGCAGAAAGTGATTTCTAGTGCAAGGGACGCTTCTTGTACGGGGTCACGTGAGTTCTGAATTGCCCAATTCAAGCATGTGTAAAATGCATCAGGCTGCGTATGAAAATTTGGAACACTGTCATAAAAAAGAGCAAAAATATGAGGAATGCAATGCAATAATATGATTATCAGCAGTTATCTCCATATTGTTTATATAGGAACAGATACTGTTTCCTACATTTTAATTCTTGATGCTGCTGCTCAATTAACAATACAGACTTGAGGCTTTTTTACTTTCTGGATTTTTCCAGCAACTGGAGTATCTCAGAAACAGACCTAGACCACCTTCCCCCCAGAACCAGCTCTTTAAGAAGAGATTTTCCCCATGGGGAAGGCACAACCTTTGCATGCTGTAGAATGGGATGAGGAGGAGCTACAAGGGCCACAGGGCAACCCTGACTCTTTAGGAACACACTGAGGTCAATTATATATACGAAGCAACTCACGAGACCTTGAGCAGTTCAGAGGCCTCGGTCAGACCCTTTTGTACTAGGCACTGCAGAAACACACCAGGGCTTGAAATTTTAACAGTGATTCTGAACAGAGGAGATTTCTCCCTACTATTTGGCCCCATCCTTAAAAATAACATAGCATCACGTTTTGGGTTTAACAATTGTTTTTTAGATGTTTCACAAGAGTCTTCAGAGGTATGGAGTGTGCATGTTCTTAATCCATTTATAACAGACATTTTCATGAGGGTATTTTCCATCTGCTTCAGTTCAAAAGCAAGCCAGCAGTTATTGTAAGTAGCCTTAATCCCACCACAGCATTTTGTTTGCAGCAAGTGTCCTCATGACAACTCCACCAGGTCTCCAGCTGTCAGCGTTCACACAGTCAGGGAGATCAGAGCCGAACCGAACACATAAACAAACAGAAAACAGAAGTTTTAAAGAACACCTTGGGCCTATGGTAGTTTTCTTGTCTGACTTGAAAGGCTTCGAGTTTGTCATTTGTGAACAAAGTTCCCTTTAAAACCAAATACCTGAGCTGCATCTGTCCAGCTCCAAACTTGCCATTCCAAGGATTATTCCACACACTGAGCTTAAGCATTAAGTACTTACCCCAGCCTGCATAAAACGGGAATTTCCCATAACACCTCAAATCCAGGAGGCATCTACAACCTCAGTATCTCATCTCAGACAAAAGAACCAGATACTAGAGAAAAAGAAGATATTTCCTGAGTAATTAGCCATTAGAGAAGTGAATTTTTTTCCTAACCCATTTGTGATTGCTTAGTCAACAAAGGTCAGGTGAAGCATGGAAGAAAGAGGCAGAATAAAGACAGAATGAAAGCAAAAGCTGTCAGAGATGATCCATAGGTGGAGACAGGAGCCTGGCATCAGTTAAGCAGAAAGAGAAGGAATAGAAAGAAGCAGCAACAGAGGAGAAACAAGGAAGAGAAAGGAGCTGAAGAGATGTTAGGAAAACTTTCAGCTGTGTCCAGATTAAACAGATTCTACAGGTAGAAAGAGGATGGTAGGACAGGCAGGAGAGCATATGTCAAAGAAAAAGGCAGGAAACGACATTGAAAAGCTCATGGCGTGATCCCAGTGCAGGGAAAGATGTTCAGGTGGCAAAGAACAAGAGCCCAAGAGGAGGAAGGCAGAAATACCACAAGAAGATGGTTACTTGTGTCTTCGTTCTATCTATTTTATCTTACATGATGAAAAGATAAACTTCGTGAAAGTGAAAACAGCTTATTTTGCTCAGTACTACCAGCCTGATGCCACTTCTGGAACCTGATATAAGTAGCAAAACAGGCATTAGAAACAGAGGAAGAGGAAAGATACTTAGTGTCACGAACACTGTTATGGCTCTTAATCCATCTAGGAGACAAAAAAAAGTCTCCGATTTCTAACAGAGGCATTTTCAGTAAGATCTGCTAATGCTGGATAAAAGATGACCGAGAAAACATACAATGGAGATCATCTGACATTGCCTCTAGAAAGCATCACAGCTACTCAAAGGAATTACCCCAGACTGCCCCTCCATTTCACAAATAATTACAGGGCTCAGATTAATAGCAAAAATAAACACCTTTGAAAATATCAGCTAAAACAATAGAGCGCTGCTGGCTAGGCAGAAAACAGGTAAACGATAGCTCTAATGCACCAAAAACAAATACTGACGCATACATAGGACAGGACATGACACTAACCAGAGCTGACTTATTTTCACTGCGGTTAGGTTTGAATTCCATTTTGTTATAAGAGATTAGAGCTGAAGAATGTGAAATCTTTCATGGCATCCCAGCTATCAGTCAGCAACCGCCTCGGAGGTGCATATGTGCTTCTTGTCAGTCCCGGCTCCTTTGACAAGGCTTTGGCTGTCATGCTAAATGCATGGACGGCAAGATAAACAGTTGCCTTGTATTTAGACATTGTGATAATTCAAACAAGGTCCCTGTGCTCTGGGTTGAGTTTTGTGGTTTACAAGCTCTTCCAACCAAAGAAATGATTTCTTATGAGATGCTCCTCCCAGAGCAATGCTGTGCCCCTGTTAGCCCTCGGCAGCATGGCAAACTGCAGAAGATCATCAACCAAGCAACTATTGAAGAAATGCTTTTTAAATGCTTCTAAACACAGCATTACCTGCACAATTCCCATGTGTGCGTACAATTCAAAAGGATAGGTGCAAAACCAGAACCAATAAAAGTTAAACTACACTGACTACTCATTCTTGTGTTTGCAAACTGGATCATGGTGACAGCAGAGAGAAACAGCCCTGGGAAATTGCCCCTTTTTTTCCCCCCCTTTTCTTCACCAGAAAGTTAGCTGGTCTGTGGATTAAAAAGGAAGCCCTGCATTATTGTGCAAGATACTCACGAAGAGAAGACAACACTCAAGATTCTTGCAGATCTGTGTGATCAAAACCACTCGTATATGGCCAGACTCTAACATACACATTTGGCATGATCATGGGATATTGATGCCAGCAACATGGGCGAAGGCTGCACATGGGGTGGTGCAAGAAATAGACAAGATGAGAGCATGAAGAGATATCAGGTAAAGACCCCAAAATTGCACTGACCCAAAATTTGCGAACTAAGGGGTTTGGGGTTGTTTTTAATTGCATATGATCAGTGGTCATGCCTTTACTTGGCATATGGAATACTGCTCATAGGACAATACAGGCACAGCAGTAAGGCATTAAGACACATATGTGGAAGACATCAGAAGGGAATGGATGAAGCAACTGCCAAAAAATGTGTTTTTAAACATGTTCATACACACGTGCACATATAGCTTCCATGCATACAAGTAAGCAAGCAAAATGTTGGAGAACATGCACTCAGTTATTTCCTCTGTCTGAGACTATTTAGGAAAATACTGTAGGTTCAGAGCCTCTGCAGTCTAGAAACCTTTAAGAGTCTGGGCCTTAATCTTTGAGCCTCAGCAGCACACTGTCTACAAAACGACCTAATGCCTTCTTTCCCACTTTTGGCCAGTTTAGTCTGTGTAGGTTCTAAGATATCTGTCTGTGGGGCAAAATTTTATCCTGATGACACTGTGGAAATACAACATATGCGTCCTTAAAACGGCAAAATACGTATTTTTCTTATAAAAATAGATGCTTCAGCCTACAGAATATATAAAGCAACATTTTGCCCCGGTCCAGGGCAGCTCAGATAGAGCTGTGGGTGCCTGGGGAAGGGCCACTTTTGCACAACTACCCTCAGCATTTGCACAACTACCCTGCCCGAATCCAGAGGGGCAGAGGGGCTGTGACACACTGGGAATCCAAGGGGCCATCACACTCTCAGGCTCAGGGCTCTCCTTGGAGCTTGCGCCAAAGAAAACGCAGCCTGGAGACTTTGTACACGTGCCCCTGCTGTGGCATCTCCACCCAGCTGTGTTTTCCTTGGCTCCGGCTCCCGCAGAGCAATGGGCACGCCGGAGTGACAGGCGTGCTAACAAGGATGCGACTGGACGGGGAGCCCCGAGGTTTGTAACCCCTCACAGAGTCCTCCCTGGAATATTATAGCCCAGGTTAGGTAAGTGAGGCTCCAGGGAAGTACAGACATGGCACAGGTTTGGCAATCTGCCTTTCCTCCCCGCTCTGTGGTGCTGACTGTACCTGCCCTCCTTGGAAACATCAGGACCCACCAGCTCTAATATTTGCCTCTGTATTGCATGATGGAAGAATGCTTTCACTTGTGTATAATTGATAAGTGGACAGAATTTACCCAAACATAAACCCTTCCACCTACAGATAGACATGGGTTATTTAAGCTTACAAGCAAGCTGGTAGCAAAGTGGAAGCAACAGCTTTACATGAAGGGTGCACACTTTCCACTGCCATGGAAATAGCAGTTGTATTTTGTGCTTTTCCTTTCCTGAATGCCATTTTTATCACCTTCTTGGTACTGATACACGTCTTTCCTCCCAACTTCCTTCTAAGAGAGACAGCTCTTACTGAAGTTTTGCTCTGACCCTTGATGCAACACATGTATCTCATCACAGAAATGGGCTCAATTCAGATCAGTCACCCATTTCACTGAAGTCAATCTGGCAAAACACAAGTGGGAAAAAAGAAGAATATGACCTTCACTCTACAGCTTGTGACAGCTCACTCACTGCTTATTTATTCTGCACTCCTTGCAAAAACACTCCACACATTCAATCAAATCTCAAAGAAAGAGGTCAAAAGGCAAGTGTTTTTAAACTGTCTCAGTTAAAGAGTCCCTTCCCATTAAAGCCATGCTGGCCATGTCAGAGATAAAAGACTGTTTTCAAGGAGGCTTGACTTTGGTAACAAATCAACTGTAAATTACCCAGAAATAAGTTTAACATATTCATTGTGGAAGAACAGATCTCCCCAGGCACTGTCCATGCCCAGTAGTGAACACAGCTCATAATTCTGTTGATAAATGCATGAAAAGCATAGAAAGTTATCTGCAGTTTTTCATACCTATTTCAAGTGAAATTATATTGCTTCTCATCTGAATTCTCTACAGTGGATGGAAAAAAATAGAAAGTTTAAAGTAGTGGCACGGAACACTTGTAGGAAAGGAAAATCAGTGACAAGAAAAAAAAAAATACACATTCCTTTGAAGCCGCATAGTGCTGACTGCCCATGCTCAACAATGCAGGTGGGAAGTTTCCAGCCTGGATGGGCATGGGCAACAGAACTTGTTGGGAAAGATTATTTTCCTGCCAGAAAAAGGAGGAAAATCTGCATTCAAGTATACATCTGCTGAAGTGTTAATTGTTAAGAAAAATATAAAATCTCATCTTGAGAAGGACTTCTCTGCCTAAAACAAGCAATATCCATCTGTTTTGGCTTCAGGCTGTTGAAACTGATAGGCTACAACATGAAATTGTGGGTCCTTTATATCAACGTATCTGGCACACAATATTTTTCTTATTTTCCTCTTTGCAGGAGCTCTGATATTACAGTCTGTCTGGGCTTGATCTGCTATATTCCTTGCACCTTATTAGAACAGCTTTCAAAACTCATTACACAATATAATTCCCCACACACTCAGGCACCAAGGCTGCCTTTTACGGTATGGCTTCTACTCCTGTTATCGTATATAGGAAACTTAACAACTTTATCACAGCTTAGATTAAAAGCATGAGAATGGTATTCCTGAAAACAAAACCTTCAATTCTATTCCCGCTATAAATACATGTCCACATTTCAACACAAAGACACGACAGTAACTCATAGGAGTGATTGCACTAGCTTAGAGCCTATCTAGCCCTGTATTGTGTCACCACGAGCGTAAGGAAGTAACAGCCATAAGGCAATTTAGAAGCACATATGATAAACATAGACAACCATCTTCAACTCTGGGGCTTCCTTTGGGTCACAGCATTGATGCACTCTGCATGCTTTATCCACAGTTCATAGAGAATAACTGTAATTATTATCCTGGTCTCCTTACACTGCAGTACAATTAATAAAATTCTGCATTAATTCAGAACAGAAAAAGTTAACAGCAGAGCTTGCACCAAGTCACTTCAAACAGATACTCATACGACACAGAAGAAACTTTGCCCTAAAATGCAAGTAGAGCAGTATAATGCATCCTCCATTTCCTCCTTCTGCAAAGGGATAAGGGGTGTTCAAAGTCATGAGCGGCCAAGATAGAACTAAAACATTGTAAATAGCCCTCAGCACCGTGGTGGGCAGAGACTGCTGAGTAATAGCTGACTATTTTACTCATCAGAAGTTTAAAGAAAAGGAGTGGTAGCTGGAATGATGAACAAGGACTCCAAGTTGCAGCCAATATAACAGAGGAGCTGCAACATAGGAGCAGGTAACTACTAATGGTGTTAAGGAAAGAGTCCTGCAAGGAAGGAAAATGAATTTGCATTCAACTCAGGAAGCTAGGGCAAATCCTATCGTAAAAAACACCACATCTTACATCCCAAGGCTCCTTAGCCACCTAGATGTGTTTAATCCGAACATAAATGTGATGGATTACAAAGCAAGTAATTCATCAAAGCAATTCAAATAATTACATTTTGGGTAATTGCTGTATCAGTAAAACTGAATGTAGGCATGTAGTTATCCATATGGTCCCAGGAACTAAGACATGATGGAGATCCTAATGCCTGTGAAAGACAGAAGAAAAAAACCTACTGAAGTGTTGAACAGTGTCCAGCATCTCTAGCAGAGCTCTGAAAGGACCAAAAACTCTGGAGCAATTCTTTAGGTTACATTGTCCTCATAATCCAAGTGGTCCTTTGCAGGCAGCAAAACATATTTGTATTTTAATATATAGAGAGAGTATCAAAAAAGAGTAAAAAAGAACAAAGAAAATTATTTTTCAGTTCATATTTACTTCCATTTCTAAAGCATGATTTCATGAGTATGATTTGAGCATGATTTCAATACCTTAGAAAATGACTTTAAAAAAAAAAAAAAAACTATGACCTTCTGTAGCTATATCCCTTAACAAAGTTAGGTTGGTAATTTTTCCCACTTAAAAGGTAGGGGAAAAGAAAAAAAGCAAACATTGGAACAATCCTCTTGGCAACATATTTCTCCTGAATAACAAGAAAAATATCCTCAATAACAAGGCAAACTAGAAGTGCATGCCTTGGCACTTAGCTGAACCAAGCTGCTTTTCCTTACTGATTCTTTCTTCAGGCAACGCATCCAAGTATTTCCTCGGAATATGTTCCGAGTGTGTGCAAGAGCTATTTATAATCTGCAACACTTATTTTTGGATTAAACACATCTAGGTGGCTACTTGCCATGAGAGCAAAGGGGGTTTCAATGAATTACAAAATATGTATGAAATACTGCACTTGGGATAAGGCGCTTCCAAGCCGGGTGGCTCGTACAAGCAAGCAGACTGTCAGATGTGGTGGGAGCAGGCAGAGCACGGAATCCAGCTGCGCAAGGCATCTTCAGGGCTCGGGGCCCTAAAGTCCTCTGCTCATTTTGGTGAGGGATCCATCCAGAGCCTCTTTCAAGCCTCACGCCAGGACAAGGGCAGCCAAGCAGCAGTTCTGTGGGGCTCTTTGGTTTATCCAGTACTTGCCCTGATTGTGTGTCCATCAGAGAAAGTCATTAGTATTGCTGGCCAGCTTCCTCCCCCACAAGAGAAGAAACATCAGGAGAGGGGCTATCTGATGTCCCTCGGGCTGAGTTTGCACAGCGTGGCCCTGGCCCCTAAGCCATTCATCCCCAGGCTTGCAGCCTGCTCCTCCAGGCTTTTTCCCTCTCTGCCTTTCCACTATGACTTTTTACCCATCCACCCTTAAAGTCTCCCTCCTCACCCTTCGCTTGCTCCTATCATTGCCTCCCTCTGACTCTGCCTCGCTGTTGTTTTTCCTCCTTCTCCACAGCAGTGTTGGGTTAGAGCCCACTGTAACAAGGCCAGAAAAATCATCCCTGCTTCCTAAAGAGGTCCTGACTTGGTGCTGCATCCAGTCCCTAATGCTGGCAGGGTACATGTTCCAGGAGCTGATGGCATCAGTGACTCCTCAACACTAGTGATTAACATATAATTCCAACAGCACCTTCTCCCGTTGGCAACTCAACCTGAACAAAAAGTGAATGCATTCATTAGCCAACTGCTAGATATATCAGCTCTGCTATTTATGCTGCTATGTGGGTAAACATTAATCGTGCAACAAATTAATAAATTAGTTAATATTTCATTCTTCAGTCCCTCCTGACCCACTGCAGCCTTAACTGAACTAACTAAAAGAATTTGGACATCCAGCTTGTGTACTGCAATCCCAACTTGTATTGACAAAACCCACGGTATATCTAACATCTAAATGCTGCCAAAAGTATGTTTTAGCACGTATAACTGAAATAGAGTGGCAAAAATGCCTTTCCTGATATTAAGCAATTTTACTTCTAGAATGCGCACTCTGGTCAAGATGCTGCTATCTACCCTTCTGGCACAGCTGAAGCCACAGTATTGTATGGTTCATGTTATTCTAATCAAGAGTTGTACTTAATGTGCTGCTTTCTGCTACAAAGTGTTTAAAAAGAAAGTTACATGCTGGCCTACAGACAGTTATACGAATACCCGACAAGCAGTGGTAATCACCGCACCAATACTCAGACTCTGCAGTCCCATTTCAGGCTGTGTTTATTTTGCAATTTATAGATTTCTTGAAAATTTTCATCAAGAAATGACGTAAGGGGTATGTTACTAACAGAAAAAAAACACTGGGCCTGGATTCTGCCTTTACATAAATAAATAAATAAAATAAAAAAACAATGAAAAATTCCTGCTTAGACTTCTACCAAAGGAGAGTTGGGTCAGCTTTTAACTGTATATGCCACGAGTTGTCAAATTAATGAAAGTATTTTAAAAGATTAAAGAGTGCAAAGTGAGCAGCCATGACTGCGTTACTCAAACAAAAATCTGCATTTGAAGAGATTTTTTTTCACTGAGTTATAATTGCCAGGAGAGTACTACACTGAAAGAGCTCAGAAACCTTCATACCTGCAGTCATACAAACCCTGCTTGTGGCTGGTACATGCATATTCTCTCACTTATTCTTGCTGTTGTCCATGTTGTCTGCAACAATTTGGAGAAGTGAGTGCTGAACCTGCACAAAAATAATAATTAATTCTCATCACAACTACATGGTAATACACAGGATTTCTTATGTGTGGACAGGAAAGTAGCAAAGTCAGTAGGCTGTGTCACATAAAGGCAAACAACAAAACACAAAACCAGAAAGCCTTGGCACAGTAAGGTGAAGAGGGATGTCCTCTAGCACTGTGTAAGCAAAGCTGCTTCAAAGGCCAAGTCTGCAGTACCAAGGAGTAACCCCAATTCCAAGCTCAGAGCCCAAAACTCACCTTCTATCTGTGCATACAGATTACAAGCCAGCACTTAGCTGCAGGTTTTTAATAACTTTTGGACCACATGGACCTTTGATTCTGTGAATGCCTCAAATATAAAGGTATCTCATATAAATCATCATTAATGCAGCACCACAGCAATAATTCATAATTAATAACAGAGGGGGCTTGGTGTAATAGAAATGCTGTGGGGTAAAAGGGCTATCTTAAATGAAGAGTTAAGGTTAAATGAGGTCAGAACATGGCAAGAAGTGCCATAAAAAGGAAATGCCCAGCAGGCAATTCTACCCTGATTTTCAGTACCACGTGAGACAGACTCTCCTGAATTGTGTTGCTATAAAGAATCTGAGCTAACCATAGAGTGAGTGGAAAAAAGAAGCTCAAACCGATCTTTTTCTGTAGTATCAGCTGCCTCCTTGAGGAGAGCTGGAAGCTGTGTGCCCTGTGGCCATCGGTGGGGGATATCACACCAGCGAGATCCTAAAGCAGCCAGCCATGCCAGATAGGTCAGAGAAAAGCATAAAGCAACAGGAAAAATTTTCAAGCTGTGACTTCAGCCGTGACTGCCAATTATTTACCCATGTGGACTATGCTACAACAACACAACAAGGTAAACAGCAAAGTATAGCTTTCCAGTGCTAATTTATGAGCTGAACCATAAGCATGTGCAATTCCAAATCTCATCTTAGACCTTCAGATTCATGTAAATGCCCAGAACCAAGCTAGGGAGAGGCAAGCAGAGGAGTGGGACAGAGACCCAGCATACCTATACAGGGAAACACACAGACTCAGCGGGGCACGACTGCATGGGGAGACTGCCCATTGTATTCCAGCATCTGGGAGGAACAGGGAAGCCTTTTCTCACCTCTGCATATTAAAAACTGGAAACACAGACAGAAGAAATAAACTAGGGATGAGGATGACATGGAAGTATTTGTTTTTGCTCCACAACTCCAAAAAATGTCGGAGTTAAACAAATGCTATATCCTCCCTGCCCACTCCAAGCAGAATCCATGTATCCATCTCTATGGCAATGTCATCCCTTCCTCTGCCCTTTCACCCATGGCCTGGGTTTGCTCGGCCTCATTCCAAGGGCTTGCGTGCCCGTGGGCAGCAAAGCCCGATGGCACCAGCTGGGCCAGTGGGAGCAGCACACCCCAGCAGCCCAGCTTTTCACCCAAGCCCCATTTCACTACACTGTCTGCCAGCACAAGCAATTACAAAGCCTTCAAGCTCCTGCAGCAGGAAGGAGAGCTCTGCTTTCGTCAGCATTCACAGGGCCTTTTCTTTGGATGAAGGCTGAAACTGAACCGAAAGCTCTGCCAACTTGTTGACCCAACTTGCTTTCTGGCTGCGAGATGTGGCTGGCTTCACTTAAAGGCTCCAACAAGAGACCTGCAAGGTCTTTCCTACTACATCTCATTCACACCCAGAGGCATTTGCGGTTTTGCAGAAATGGGCCTCTTATTTTTCTACCATTCATACGTCTGTTAACCTGCACAGGCTAGTACGCCGCTGTGAGGGACCAGCTGCCAGAACCAAGCAGCTGGAGACAAAGCCAACAACACAGTTTCATTACACATGGATTTGTCCAGTGCTCAAAACAGAGCTTCTGTAGGCAAATGCAATAGCAAGATAGGGGAAAAAAGTAAGAAGTGGTGAAGAGCATGTCCAGATCCTCCAGGCACAAACCACTCTGCACAGATACCTTGGATGAGATGGAAAAGGCAGTTGATGAGGAGAAGTGAGAGGGATGGTTGACCACATTTCTTTCTAAAAGGAGCACAAATATTAAAATGAGCACAAATATTAAAACAATGAGCTTATTTTTAGACCAAATGACTGAGGAAAGTTGTTCTCCATGCCAAGAATGCTGAGATCTATTCTTGAGACACTGACCTTGTAGGCAAGCCACCAATCATTTTTCCCAGGGGAGGACAGCTTGCACCACACTGATTAAGGAGAGTTCAGAAAATCTGTATTGTAAGTTTTACCAGCCACCCAATACCATTGTTAACATTTCTGCATGGGAGGAGGTTAGAAGCAAGCTTATAGAATACGGCTAAAAATTGCAGCATCTGTGCATCAGTCCAGGAGATGTTCATGATTTCTGGGCATTTAAGGTTATAGAAGCACTTCTGCAGGTTTTGTCTGAAAAGAGATTTCCCTGTGCTCACTTAACACTTCTGTTTATTTTTTTCCCCTCAGAAAAGTGCTGCAGGCTTAGGTAAGAGCCTTTTCTGCAGCAGCTATCATACAAGGCTTGTTGAATGAAAAAGAGGCTTTAAGTGAGCTGGAACAGCCTGCATTATTGCAGGAGAAGGTCTTCCCCTTGCTCCAGGAAAGGAGTAGCTGTTGGGTGGGAAGAGTAAGCTAAGATACACCAAATAAGCAACAGCAACCCCAGGTGGGAAAGGTGCGGTTACTAACTTAGTCTCTATTGCCCTAAATTATGATTGGGTGCAAAAGAACATCACCTCAAACTTAAAAATAGGAACAAGTGAACTACATAAACTGCAGAAAGGGTAGATATCTCTGATGGGTATCAAATTTTTGATTCGATATTGAAAAATTTCTAAAATCATTCCTGTTGCCCTAGCTGCTACGCAAAAAGTCCACCCTGCCATGTCCTCTCTACACCCCACAAATTTCCACGTACAAAATATTGCTCTTTCTCCTGAACTAGCTTACTATCTCCCTAACTCCCATCACACTGTACAAGTATTTTTTGATCAACTTTGAAAGACTAATTACTAAAGGAGTAGCTGTATTTGAACTGTGGCACAGGGCTTACTGCAGTCAGCTCAGAAGCTGGGAGGAAGGAAGACCAACCTAAAAGCCATTTAGGATTCCATATTAAAGTTCAGCTTGGGCCAAACACATTAAATTCTAACTGATAGTTTCCTTTTCAAACAACCTTTTTAAACTACTTCCTTTGACCTCCTGCTGCCAACTGACTTTTCATTCAAAATGATCAAAGTTACATGAGAATTAACAGAACTTCATTCTAGGTGGAATTTAAGTGTCCAAGTGAAAAATTGAAATTCCCGGTTAACCGTGCACTGTCTGACACTGGCATAGAGAATTCCTTTGGATTTAGGCAAATAAATCATTGTTAGGACAACCGTATGACTGTCGGGTATGTAGGGCCTTAACCAAAGTGACCTTGGGTGCAAATCAATTAAGACTGGAGGTGATCCTAGTCTAGGGTTATCCTACCACAAGCTTAAAGAAGCTAGAAAGAGAAAAGAAAAGAAGTATATGCAATGCACCAGAATCACCTCCTTCCCTCTTATAGAGGGCATAGACAAAGAGTCTGGAAGGAAAACTTTCATCCTGAATAATGTCAGCTCTCAGTCCATACCTGAATCCATGTGAAGATTGAAGAAATTCCAGTGAACAATGCTTGATCAGTGCTCCTCCGATTCCATAGGGGAAAAGCTTCCTTTTCTTGAAGCATAACCCATTTGCATGCATCTTCCCTAGGATGGAGGAAAAAAGTCTTTACTGCATATAACTTCCTTGTGAGTATTTCCAGAGCGATCCCTCTCCTCTCACCCAGCAGTTATTTCTTCAAAGGCTGCACCGAGTTTCCCTTCCCCAGAAGGACAAGCCTACAGCACTAATCAGCCCATCAGATTAACTAGGGACACACTCTATTGCACACTGCCAGAGTGGCTTTTGCACTCTTTTAAGGGTTTTAGTCATTTAAGCCAGCTCATTTGCACCCACAGACATCATGGTTATGCCAAGGTAATTCAGGCACAGCATCATTTAAAGAGATACAAATAGAAGTGTAAACTGTTTGTGTGAGAGACTTTGAATGAGAGTCTGGTAACTCAAATCCTAAGGAAATTAAGTAATTCATAGTTACAACTTCTGGCCAGCTGGACCTTTTCATGCATTGATATTTCTTTAACTGCTGCATTCTTACGTGCTCATACCCTTTCCTTTCCTCCTCCTTCAGCTAATCTTAAGATGTAAAGAGTAATACTTAAGGCACATATTGTTTTTTAAAGTATCTCCAGGTGATGTCTTCTGGTTATCAGACACACACACAAGACTATCATTAACAAAAGGCTGCAAGAACAGACAAACACTTCCCAATCTTCTTGGTATCCTAAGGGGACAACAAGCCAATTAGGACACTCCATTTGCAGCACTGCATGCATAAAACTTGAGTTATGGGCTTCATATGTACAGGGCTGTAAAAGAATGCACTAAGGGATTTAACAAATGATAACTGGTATAAATTGATCAGGGAATATTTCTGATGTTCCAGGGGTGGCAGGTGCTGAAAACGGAAGTTTGGATGAGTTGGACATAGATCAGGTGAGAGAAATAGGGTATGCAGGAATGTTCAGGGAACAGTGATGGGAACAGAACCAGAGTCAGGGCTGGAGAGACAGCAGAGAGAAGGGGAGAGTCATTTTCACACCGTTAATCACATGCCGGGTTCTGCCCGGCAGAAATATTCCCAGCCTTGCTAGGAAGGCTATTGGCTTTGTAGTTTGAAGAAATCATGGCAAAACACATCTAGGAGTGTATTTTGGATGTGTTTCCTAGTGGCAGAGGTCAAAGATGATCTGGATTTTAAATCTCTTTTGAAAAAGAGCAGCACCAACTTTAATTCAGGGCTGAATTCACTCCCTGCCTTGTATCACTAGGACAGACAGTAAAGCCAAAGCCAGAGGAAGACCTCCCAAAATTTAAATTCAAAAGCTCTCAGTTGACCTTCTCTTTTAGGAAAGGTCATTAAGTTTAATGACACAGACTCAAAAATTCTTCAGCTTACATGACAGTAAAATACAAGTATATTGCTTCAGTTACACTTTTCCCTGACCATAACAAGGATGTGAAAGACTGCCAGACCTCAAACACTCAGAAAGGAACTCTGCACATTATCTTCAGCAGTGCAATTTAAATACAATTTTCCATAATGGAACAGAAAACCTTTCAATTTCTCTTGCTGAAGTTAACACAGGCCAAGGTATTAGGTTTCCCCTGTTGTTAACAGAGCCATTAGATGGCAGTACATCCTAAATTATTCTTAGCAATGCCAATAAAACCCAACTATCACAGCAGTGACACAAATAAATGCATTTCATCAAGCATTGACAGTGTAATTGCAAACATCACAGGCATTTACTATAAAAAATTTTATTATCTGGCCAATTGGAAATAGAATGTGAACAAACTAGTTATAAGAGACAAGTAGAGGAGAAAGAAAAAAAATAAATATTTCTTCAGAGCAGCAACTTTAATCTGCTGTGATAGGAACTGAATGGCCTTCATTCTGCAACTGGAATGTGCAATAAAGCCAAGCTTTTAAAAAAAAAAGTCAGGCCAAGCAGAACCAAAAATAGTCCAGTTGTCAGAGATATTTATTAGTATTGCCACAGACTGCAAGAGTCTCATTTACAGATTCTGATTGCACCAAGGGCTTTGCAAGCACAAAAATAAGCAAACAAGCAAGCAAACTGCTGCTCGCCAGCTGCCTGTAGCATGGCTGGGGTCAGCCACCGCGCGGGTGCAAGTAGCTGCATATTTCCCATGAGAACGGCCGGGATCGCCACACAGAGCTCATCCACGCTTGGAGCACGTTTCAGCAGCAGATACTTTAATGTGAATCACACCAGTGTTTACAGCACTGCAGAGAGGAAGCATTTGAGTGGCATATTTATACGAGGGAGAAGGAGCACGCTATGGTGACTTGGTGAGAACCAAGGTGCAACTTAAGTGCTCTTCACCTAAGCTTGCAAAGACATCTTAACCTCACCTTGCAGGTATCTACAGCAGCTCTCCTAGCCGGTCACGCTGCTAGAAACAGGGCCACTTCAGCAGGCAACAGGCTCTGAAAAATCAAAATAAAACACAGAGCACATCAGAAACTTGGCCCAAACCGGGGCAAAGGCTGATAAGGAACAGGAACATAGTGCCATCATAGAACTCACAGATCTAAGATATGATCTTATTAATTTATAAAACACTATGAGGAGTTGCTCATCATTATCAGAAACGTCCTCACCCTCCAAGCCGTGAGAAGTCACCATTAAAGGGATGTCTGTGAGGGTTCAGGATACTTGGCCTTCAGAGGAGCAAGACCCTCGCTCTACCCGGTGTGATCAGCACAGGGGTCCATTGCAAAGCTAGGAATGCATAGGAAGGGGAGAGGCCTGGGGAGAAGGAATGAGTCTTTATGCTGCTTTCCAGCAGGACACTGGCAAATACTCCCTTGATGAGGTGCTGGGTGACTGAAAAACTGCAGTTCCATATTCAGTTCATTGCATATAAAACTACTCCTAAATTTAATCTGAATTTGCCAAATACCTCTTGGGCAAATATGAGAGCGCGAAAAAGCGCGCGCGAGAGAGAAAGGAAAAAAAAAAAAGATTTGGAGCATCAGTGCTGAAAACCACCTGCTGAAATGCACCAAGCCATAGAGTGAAAACTTGTCAGTGGGAGACTGGGATGCCAGGTCTTAAAAAAACTCACCCTCGCTTTATTTCAAAAAAGCCGTCCTTATCCCAAACCCTGGTTTCAGACAGAGCAGCTGTTCACTTCTACCTGCTTAATAGAGTACCTATTGGTCATAATATCTGTAACTGTAGTACTCTAAAGGGAGACTGCAAAAGCTACTCATAACTCTTACTCCAGCTTGCACACTAATGTGTTATACACATAGGCGGCCAGCAGCGACAGCTATAACCAAGCTCTCTAGAGACACAGTCTGGATACAAAGCATAAGCTCCTTACACATGTACAAACAGTCATACTGAACCCTGCACACCTATGCTGTACAAATCACAGGGCCTATGTGGTTTTATATTTCACTATTGCTTTAGTTACTGTAAATACAGTTATGTAGAAAAATGTAGAAAGTCTTTGTATTTGAAACCGCTGCAATAGAAGAGCTAAAAAGCTAGCAGGCAATGCACCAGGTATCAGGCTCGCCGTTATTACCAGTGTTTCTGTTTATATTAGATGGTAAATACTTAATAAAGTTTTCCTTGCCACTGTTTCCAGAAGGTTTTGGAAAGTCCATCTGTTCACCATTGCACCAGAATTCACAGCATGTTTGTTCACATTAGTGGGGACTTTATTGCTGTATCTACTTATCCTACACTTCTTTGTTACTTTTGGGTAACAAATCTGTTTACAAGAGCTCTGCAAGAAGCTTTGCAAGCAACATTAGATGCAGTTTAACATAAAAGTCAGGAAGGTCTCTGTCCTGAGCTGGCTTCCAGGCACAGACACCCTCAAAGCCAGGTTTCAGAGAGACAAACCACAGCGATTGCTTATACTTTGATCCTTTCATTCCCTGAACTGGGCCCTGACTTAACCCTACTAATTAACCTTAGAAAGGGTAAAAACTCCTTGGTGCCTAAGCATTCTGGCAGGGACTCATGCCAGGACTGTGGCAGGGGTTTGTGGCATAAAGGAACATTTTAAATGCATGGGTGATGCTAGGATGAAGAGCTGATAAATGAAGGATTTAAAACCCTTTGAAACTTCTGAAATTTGTTACTAGTCCAAGAAAAATATCTCTAGGTACAGGTGCAGATCTTTTAGCTTGTTACAACCTACGCCCTTGCAAACTGTATTTTAGGCTCCAGACACAGCTTACAATTAATGTACATTAGGTACAGCTAGGCACTTATCCATTGATTCTACATGAGGAAAAATAAAATCAGAGAGATCCGAACAGACCTTTCTCCCTGGATGAAAATAAAGCCTGTTTAGGCCCACGCATTGCACTGCGGTCACCCCCATTAACACATCTGCTAGACTCCTGACCGTGCTCCACTCCTCCGCCTGCTTCTGCTCCACAGCTCTGCTCTGCCCCTCCCAAAAGCGTTTCCTTCGGCAGGAGTTTCATCTTGACTTCACATTTCCCCAGAAATGTTTTGGTTTAGACAAATGAGCACTTTGACAACAAAACCAGCCACCTGCTCTCATTTGTGCTGCTGCAGCGGGGAGGCTGGCCCAGCCTGTGAGCAGCACGCTGCTGGATTTGCTTGGAGTTGTTCCCTGGAAGAGAACGGGAGCCAGGCCAGCGTTTGGGGCACAGTGCTGATTAGGAGGTGACCAAATTTCTAATGGACCCGGCTACTTGTAGCAGTCCACCTGTCATCTCTGAGCAGGGGACTATACTGCACAGGGAATAAGCCACCTCTGCCTTCACGTTCGTAGCATGCAAACTTATTTGACGTCTCAATCCTCTCCAGGACTGACAATATCACACAGAAACATTATGTGACCTGCTAATGTGAAAGCACAGGGGTGAAACTCAGTCTTGTCCACAATTCTCATGAGTGTTGCAAGCCAGGCATATTCTAATACTACGCTATACCAGGCCAGCACATAGAAAATTCAGTAATGCAAACATTGCCAGATAGCCTCATTTTTCAGTCTTAAGCCATCTCTAAACAAACAGCAATAGCAGGAAGCTGGAGGGATTTACATTTCCCACGAAAGGGCACTGGCTCCCTTGTCTTCATCCAGCACCATATTTCATAAGTGCAGCTGGCAGGCCTTAAAAATTCTCACCTCCCTAAGGCAGTGCAATGAACAGGAGGAGCCCGTGCTTCCCAACGGCCTCCTGGAACATCCAGTGCAGCTCAAGTGTTGCTGCTCTAAAAGCTGGAGGTTCAGCACATAAAAGCAAAGAGCCAAATATTCTTTTTTTTCCCCTGACAGAGGAACATTTCATTTTGAGACCCAAGCATAACCTAGCCAATGGAGTGACAAAGTGCTCTGCTAAAGACTAAATAAACCTAAGCAGCTGCCATACATCACATCTGAATAGTGAATTTGCCCTGCCAACACGGTCTTGGTGCAAGGAGGATGCCAGGAGCTTGTATTCATGCTTTGGTTCATCACAGCTGCTGAGCTGAAGAGCAGAACTGCTTGTCAGAGAATAATCGGGTTTCCTTTGCCAGGCATCGTCGCAGACAAACGTGGCCTCCTTGCTCCTGCCCTCCTGCAAAAGTCTGTACCCGGCACAGCACGTGACCTCCTCCCACTTCCCGACCCTCACAGGATACAGCCAGTTGGCTCCTCTTCTTTCTGATGGAGACCAGGAGGGATGCCAGAGCTTGTGCTACTGCCAAAATGGCATCTAAGAGCTTTCTGCTGACAGCAAAGCTGTGAATTCACACCCAGGAGCTAAGTGTGGAAACGTGGCACACAGCCCACCTTTTCCTGAAAGTAAATCCCCTGTCTAGCAAGGGTTTGTTCAGCAAAAGGAGGTACTATGGGTATACAAAGAATGAAGCCATGCTCAGACTCAAGCCTTAATACATGTATATGTTAAATACATCAAAAATATCTACTCATTCTGAAAGTCTCATGTTTAATATACTCAGCTCAGGTTTGAGATATCTATGCCCAAAACAGGGTCATTTCTAAGAGTAGCTTTGACATGGACTCCTTCAACATAAGGAACCTGGTGCTTGCTTATGGCACAGACAAGGCGAAGGGGAAGTCTTGCTTTAGTTGCGAACAAGCTTATTTTTAGCTTGCCTAATGCTTTCTAAACAAGACAAATCTCAAGGACCTCCTTGCATTGAAAGCAATAGCATTTGTGTGCTCCTGTATTTATTGCCAGGAAGTAGCTGTATAACAAACACATAGAAGCTATGCACAAAAAAGCAAATACAGCACTAAGTCTTCAGATTATTACTTGAGAAGTAAGAAGGGACAATAGGATATCCAGTCGCAATACCTTCCAGTAATAACACAGAGCTGAGGTCAAGCTTTTTGGATCTCAGCTATGCTGGCATTTGTTCCTACAAGGAAGAGTAAGAGAAGGAGGGAAAAAAAAAAAAAAATCACCAAGGTTCCCACAGACCTTAAAAAGCAGAAACATCTGTTGCTGTTCTGAACAGCTTGTGTGCTGAGTTCAGCAGCAGAAAGTCCAGCGGCTAGGCCAGGTCTCTGCTTACCACCACATGCCTCTGTGCTCAGTGGGAAGTGATTGGAGACAGTTTCAAGGGACATATCAATAATTTAAAGCAGCCAACACAAGCATAAGCAAATAAGAATTAGTACTCTCTTCCCTCTTCTGCCAGCAAAACTGGAAGATGTTATTGATGCCTTAGTTTTCAGTCTCAAACATCTCTGTCAGGACCATCCCTAGCTGATGAGTTGCTCCACATTGTGCATTTGGTTTGCTTTCTAAAGAACTATTTTGAACCGAAACACTGAGCAGAGATTCCAGAGATGTGAGTTCTGTTCTCAGGGAAATGATTTTCTGTGTGGCCAGGGAGACATCAGGACTTCTCATTGACTCATTTCTTTCTGCTTGAGAAATGAGTCCTTGTTTTAGCGACTGCTTTTTCCACTCGTTTCCCAGTGATTTTTTTTATGCTCTGGGTATGTGATTTTTAACACAGTATTTGTATTAAAATTTCAGATCTTCTAAGGCAAGATGAAAAAAGTGCCAAAGATACTATCTTGTTATTGTATTGACACTAAGCCCAATCTGTAGATCTCTATCTAAATATCTTTTCCAAGCAAAACCTCTGAGCAGACCTGAGACCACTCACAGTAACTGAGCTGCACAACTATAAGTAATTGCTCTGTAATGGGTAAACATCCCCTAAACAACTCTTCATTCTACTTGGAAAGCACCAAACCACATCAATGTTGCAGCAAACATGAACCCAGAGAGGAAAGGATGACTTAGCTTATTGCCCCGCTTAATCTCTAAATACTACACACGGGAAGCTGCAGAGAAATAAAGTCCTTTTGAAGGAAGGAACCTCTTTAGGCCAGATTTTGGTGTAAAAACAGATTCCTAGAAATAAAGCTTCATTTTGCTTATCATTTATTATATAAAAAGACATTCAAGTGGTGTGCACAGCTAACGTAGAGGGAAATGAAGTCAAGACCTCTGAACCTGAAGAAATGACTCTTGGCCCTGCTTTCTCATCACTTATATGCTAGCATAAGTCTGGAGTTGCTCTTTCGCATCCTCATATAAAGCAGCATGGAGAGAAGAGCTGGGCCAGTTTCTGGTGAGAACTGAGTGAGGAGACTGGAAGAAGGAGGGCTTAGAATCTTTGGAGCCTATATTAATTTAATTATTGCCACTATAAAAACATACAGGGCTATAGATGAACAAGAACAGGTGACACAATGTGAACACTATATATTAAGCAGATATTCCCTGCTCTTTATTGACTCCTACACACATCCTGGTAGACTACAGCATGACTTCCCACCACAGCAGAGCTGTGCCAGCTTCTTCCCCCAAGACTCTTATTTACATCATGTTCCTTGCAGCTCAGCTATATCACAACCCAGCAGCAAAAAGCAAGAGTGTTTTCTTTTGTTCGGCCCAGAGGAAGAGGAGGCAGCATGTGGTTACGAATGCTGAAGGTGATCCCTCATTGTCTCCTTGCATGCATGTTGAGAGTGGGATCAGATAGCTTGTACCTGGCTGATGTCTTCCCCTACCCACCAGGGCCTGCTCACCCATTGCTGTAGGCCATAGGGTTGTAATAACCATGGTAGTTTGATTTTTCAGAAAAAGAAAAAAGAAAACAACAACAAAAAATCTACTGGGAGCTACTAAAGACAAAGAAATCATCACTGGCTCAGGAAGCCCCTGAGTAGCAAACTACTGGAGCTCAAAGAATACAACAGAGGAGTTTTTGCTCTACACTCGCTTTATTAAATTCCATCTGTTACTGACCTCCTTTGAAGAGAGAAGTGGCTGGATAAACCTTTACTGGAACCTTTGACAATGTTCCTAGTACATGTATTTTGTAAGCATAAGCCTTCTTTTATAAAAGTGTGTCAATCCTGGTATAACCCTGCTCAAGAAATAAGAAAAGCTGACACTTAATGACCTCAGCTCTATATCAATAGATTTCCCAGGGAAAAAGCTCTATTGGAGGAAACTACTTCAATCAAAAAAAAATCAGAGAGGAAGGCAAAAACCTCCCACCCTTTGCCTAAATTCCACTACAGCAAAGCCATGCATATTCCAAAACTAGCAACACATGTCTTCCAAAATTCAGAAGTCCAGGGTAAATTTAAAGTCTTCTTAATGTAGCAGAGACATGGGAAGAGTGTCCTCTTATGAGAGCTCCTCCAGAATCTAATCAGTACCACATCTTCTGCCCTTTCCCTTTCAGTGGGAGAGGCAGACATAGATACATGGGGTACCTTTGAACTTGTTCCCATCTAATAGATGGACAGCAGCCACTTTTACAGGCTGCAGCCTCCTTAAGGGGACAAGCAGAGAATGTCTTGCCAAAAGAGTTAGAGAAAAATAAGAAGCAGGGACAACAGAATGAGCACCATAATTCTTCCAGAGATGATCCTTTGAAGGCCACAAACTCACAAACTACAGACCAAGAACATGAAATTTAAGGAGCTTTTTAGAATTGTGTCTCACTTAATTGCCAACTTGCACATTTTCTTGCCTGTCTTACAAGATTTAGGGTTTCACAAAGGCCCAGCTCCTCAAGGCAAGTGCTTAGAGAGAAATGAGGGGAGAAAAAAGAAAAAAGAAAAATTCCCTAAAAGATTCCATCTGTTTCCATTTCAGAGACATGCCAGATATTGTGATCTGAGCAGAACCAGCTGAGAATTTTTTCCTAAAAGCTTTTTCTTTGGTTAGAAAATGCTGATACGTTATAATTTAAACCCTTCATAAGACTGTACAGTTGATAGGATTTATCATATTCAGAGTAGGCCTTCTGGTCACTAGATAAAAAGGAACCCCAAAAGCAAGATGTCTAGAAATTTTGCCTTGGCACAAACACCTGTGGATATTTGATTACAAAACAAAAAAGACCAAGACCTGCTAGGATGTGCGATTTACCTGAGCTCCTGAGAAAGGCAAAGGACATTCTCAAACCTGTTCATCATGCTGTAATGAGGTTATTTTCTTCTGTCCTTCTCTCTTTCATTAGATATTATGACTTTGTTTTATGGTAGTATTGAACAAGTATGATCTCAAAAGCTTTGGTGCACAATTTTTTTTTTTTTTTTTAAACTATCACTCAACTAAAGTACCCAACTTTGCTTTTATTTTGCTTGAAAGCCTGAGGATACCAGATACTGTTTGCTTTATTTTTGTACAGAGCCTAACACACTAGAGTAACTAGAACAGTGTAGAAGTGCACATGATGCCCCATCTTTATAAGTAGCTTTACCTAAACTAGTTATTTCTCTCCTTCTCTTACTCTGAGATTCTGCCATAGGGAAAAATGTCCATTTCTTATAGGTACCAAAACATTTTTCAAGGAAACTTGCTGACACAAATTATCCTCCATTTGGGTTCTTCTGTTTCAGTGTCGGTAATTCCCAGTTGACTTTGGCCTTTTCTTTAGCTAATTTTGTCCCTCTATGAAACAATATATAATGATTTTCATTAACAGAAGTCATTGGGAAAGAAATAGAAAAGAAAATTCACAGAAATTATCTGCTTTCTATCATTTCACATACACACTGCACTTCATATTAAGAAACAGACAAAACCCAAAAACAGCACAAGTGGCAGAAGTGGAAGAGGAATATTTATTCCTTTTCTTAGGCTTTTTTTAACACCAGTGTGACTCAGTTGTCTAATCCTTGATGGTTAGCAGAATTACTCAGAGCATTATTAATGTAGAAATGCACTGAAACATCATTCTCAAAATTTTTCATCTGACAAATACTGTGGAAGAGACATGTCTTTCTAAATTAGAAAGCAGCATCCCATTTCTGTATGGACTGTGATTATAATAAAGGTGGTTGGTGTCCAGGCTAGGATAGTCATTTTAGCAAATATATCCCCATACTTTCTACTAAGTCCCAGCTTGCCAAAAAAGCTCTCTGCCAAAACCAAGAATACATGTGTACATCACTGGGAATACACATACAAACACTGAGGTTGTCAACAACAGTCAGCACTCATCTCCAAGCCACTTAAAGGATGAAAGAGTTTTAGCACTGAATTAAAAGCCAGTAACACTACGTCTCACTTGAGCATTGCTTTAGACACCCATGTATGTAGCATGAGGTAACGGCCAGAACATAGGCAGAAATTTAAATTTTGGCAGGTAGTCAAAACTGAGTACAGAAAATAAGTATTACACCTTTTTGCACTGAAAGGATCAGGGAAAAGAATTCATTCTCATGAGGTCAGCAGCTATTCAGCATAGAGCCATGTCTTTTGGCCAACCAAAGTAATTAACAAAGTCATATTTGTGCTAGACAGCCAAGAAATAAACCTCAGAATGGAGAGTGCTGGAAATCAGGCAGCTACAATAAGGAATACTTGGATAAAGGAAGATCTGTGGTAGTATTTATGGAAGTGGGAAGGAAGGAGCCAGAAGCGAGTAGATCTACCCTAACAGCTTTATGGTGTCAGTATAGAAAACACTCATCTCCCACCACCATAAAAGTGAAATTTCTTACACAAAATCTTTACTCAGACCCTTTACTAGCAGACTTCAAGCACAGACATATAGCTTCAATCCCATAATCAATCAAGGGCTTAAAATTCACAACACTTACTAAAAAAAAAACTAGTCTACTTAAAAATAAGCTGTTGGGTCAACTGAGATAGTGTCTTAGAGGCACACATCTACCATGGGATGTGCTCTTGCCTTACAGGTAACTGGGTGATTGCACACCATAGTCTAAGCCTTAGGAATGTGTTTTCTTCTAAAGGGGTGGATTAGGAAAAGATTTTTCAAGCAAAATGGGTCTAATTCCCTTCTTGTGCAGTTGATTTTTAAATGAAAATAGCATTTTACACATAGACATCTAGAAAATTCACAAATTTTATACGACTGAGTTTATACAATATTTTAAGCCAAATTATTCGTGACATAGGCAAGTTTGGCAATGTTTCCCAGTCAACAGGGCTTGGCTATATATAAGACCTAGAGAAAAAATTGTTATTGCATATCATCTCACCATGCAGATACTTAACATTGGAATAAAAATAGGGATTTTTATGCTAGAACTACCACTCTTTAGAGGGAAGTGGTATAAGTCTGCTCTATTCCCCCCACCACCACCACCTTTGATGTCTGGAAGTCTTTGTCTCATCTCAGGCACTGACCTTTTTGGAAGCTAAAAGGTGACACCCACTGCTGTAGCAGAGGTGCATTTCCTGCACCTTCCAACACCTACACCCAGCTCCGCAGCACCAGGAGCTGTCATTTCTTGCAATCACAGACCAGCTCTCAATCATGCTGTGTGTCATAACTACTGACTAATCAGACTTTCATTATACCATGGGCTTGTTTTCCCACCCATTATATGGGAATCTGAGACTTCAAGGAAACTGGGGCCAGCCACCTGACCCTCAGACCCCTCCAAGTTATACAGATGTATTGCAAGACTAGATGTATGAGGACACAAGAACACTGAGACATAATATTATCAGCAGCAATAGCTTTTTTCAATTCTCTTTACTCTCTGATTTTGCTAGGCCCACATCCAAGCTACTAAGCAAGCTCAAATAATTATGCAGGAGCCAATCTTGACTCTCTCTCTCCTGATTTCCTGAATTTAAGAGACAGTTCATGCATACTGTTATCCTATAAACCATAACCTTGGTCTGCATGGGCTCTCTCCTCTTTTACAGCTGCATGCAATCACTGCAGAAACTCTATCAGCTGTTGCCTGTGTTTCAAATGACCATCAAACCAACATCAGTATGCTCAGTGATTGCAGGTCAGTCCTGATTATCTGTAAATGGAAGTTATTATGAAAAGAAGGTCCTGGAAAGGAATGGCAAACTCCATGAAAAGCAGACCAAATATTTACATGGATTTTTCCCCCTGTAGAATTTAATCACCTCCTTATGCAACATGTATAATTTATGATTACAATAATTTGATGAGGTATGAGATTGTTGGTGTTCTCCCTGGAGGTGAAAATTCAGAAAGTGAGACTGAATGACTTGTCAAATGCCATGAAAAAAAAATACCTGGCTTTGCCACAGAATCAAATATAGAAACATTTATGTTAAGAAGCAAGAAAAGATCTTATGGTAAAATGCCCTGGACTGAGAATGAAATTCTCTCCAGTCACAGTCCAGGAGATTTTACCATAAGACCATTTCTGAATAGGAAAAAGCATTACAAAGTCTCAAAATGCTTCACAGATTTTGGAGAGCCCTTTCACACTAAAAGGAAGAAAAATACATAAGAGTCCAAAATACTCTTTGCAGGAAAGTTGTTCCATGTCAATATACACAAGATACTACTTTCAGAAAACGTGGAAGAGAAGTGTTTAAACACAGTTTTTCCATAGACAACAAAAAACACCAGGAGGCAAACACTTTTTTGATAAAAGTCCTATTGAACAGGGTTGAAAGTGCCACACTGTACAAAGGGAAGAACCCCAGGACCCACCTTAATAGGCTTCCCTTTTTTTCCTATAATTTTCCACCTTATTTCAGACATGAGTTAAGTGAATTTCTTTATCTTCTTTATCTTTTCAATGAAGAAGTAATCAGAATAACATATTCTTGTTTTTTTTTAACTGCAAAATGGTGAAAGGCCTTGTGAAAACAGGGTGGAATCCTTAGGCCTCTGACAGCTCCAGGTGACTCAGCAGACTCATATCTTAAGTTTACATCCTACAGTGGACCAGGGTTCAGGACAGGATAGTCTCAAGTTCAGGGTGTACCCACAGCATTCTCCCAGGCAAAGGTTAACTTTCAGTGAAACCAATTTGCAGGAGCAAATGAGCCTCTTCACATGGTAAACAGACTAGTCCATAAACACAAGCAACCAGGGACTTCAAACTCATTACAAACCCTCCAGAATGACACTCAAATACCCTTCAGAGCTATTCTGGTGATATTCAGAGCATCCTGCAAGTAAATGGGACAAAACTATTAGCATCTATCTTGCTCTTGGCAAAAAAAGTCTGAAGAACTTTGATTCAGGACAGACAGACAAACAGATGTGAACCTCAATGACCCTACCACACTGAGGCAAAACAGCTCTCCTGTGCTATTTCCAGATGCACAATCCTACTTCATGCCAGCCAGCAGAACTAATGTTATCTTCAAGATGAGGACAATTTTTTTATGCAATTGTTGACATCTGATGAGTCTTGGTCCTAGACTTGAGGCAGCAGAATATTACCTGAAAATATTCAGTACTTTCTGAACCATTGTCCAAATGTTATGCTTTGTCACCAAGGCCTGAAATACAGAAGGCAGCTTATATAGTGGCTTGTACATCTCTCTAGCTCATAAGCAGAAATATCTGTAAAGTTAAACAGACCAGCTTGCTAGCCCAGGTTCTGCAAGTGTTTGGTACAGAGATTTTTGGAAGCTGTTTCTTTGTATGTGTGAAAGCATGAAAAGACAGTGTAGAAACCATCAAAAAATCAGATTTATTACAACTTGATATCCCGTCATTTTGAGAGCATCCTCTAGGAAATGCATGTTTCTCTTATGTTCACTAAGACCTCCTATGCTCAGGAAGAACTACAGAAAGAACCCAGATTGCTTTCTTTTGATGCCACAATCTTTTTGCATGACCACAAATATATGCTGATTCAATTTCCCTGTCATGATTTACTCTAAAGGATTACAGCACTACCAAGAAAAGATCATGGGTCATTTAATTCTGTAGTTCTGTACTTAAACCACAAGACTTTTTCACTCTGCAGAGGACAGTGTCAGACACAGACTAAGCTTGTCCTCTACGAACCACACACAATTCTTTTTGTCCTAACCAACAGCTCTCTACACAATAAAGAGCAAATCAGAACCAGATGTTAAAAGAGAAATAAAGAAAAGGAGACCACAACAGACGCTCCTATCATTCATCTACTAGTTCAACCGATGACCCAAGATCAACCTCCTGAAAGAGCCATACAACAGCATATGAAGTGCTCCCCATGCCTGAAATGAAAACATGCCGTGAAAGAGTCATTAAACCTGAATAAACTGACCTAGAGTTCAATAAACAAGCTTTAAGACACTAATGATAAGATGAAACATCCAGTACAAACAAGAATATCATTGCACAGCAATAACTGCGAGTTACAAGCAAGCTATTTAAGACATAAAGAAGCCTATCGACTTCTCAAAATACTTGCTGTTTATTTCCACCTATCTTTTCTGCAGGTACAATACATGTCTTCCACAGGGACTGGCTGACACATACCTTTACTGTTTGGTATGGTTCAGATAGCAATGATTTTTATTACAGACCTACGCAGCTACACTCCATCAACATCTCTGATTAACTCCTGTTAGTATTAATCAGAGCTGTGTGTCCTAAGCAGAGAGAAAATTAGCACCTTACCAGTTCTTGCCTCCCAAAGGGCACAAAGGTTTACACGGCAGCTGCTTTCCAGGAGGCCTGAAGATTAGGAATATGCAAGCACTAAGCACTTGGTGGACACAGCTCCAGCTTACAGCTCATGAGAAGCATGAGGACACAAGCTGTGCTAAGAGCATTTCAGGGAGACCCAGCTACTGGTGGGAGAGTTCCCTATTCAGCCTCTTGATTCTACATTTTTATCCTTTAATTTTCATCATTCTCTCTTTCCTTGTTTTTTAATCCATTGCATTCCCTAGATTTATTTTTCTTTACCTTTGAGAGGGCAAGAGGCACTGCTGGATGAGCAGAACAAGAGGGCAAGCACATGACAAGCTTAAGTGATATTTCTGTTCAGAAACACACCAAAGAGTTTAACAATATGCTGGGTATTGCACATGCTGCCAATTATCTACAAGCACAAAAATAAAATATGAGTCAGTCTCAAAGCTCATCACATTCCTGAAATCAATTTTCAAATTTAGTAACCACACAGTCATGGTCCTCCAGTAACACTGGTGGTTGCAGCCACAGAGGAGAAACTCAAGCTCAGAGCACCTTCCACATTTTCACAGTAGAGGCTGTACTTGTGATCTAGCTGAGCAAGAAGGAAGAGGATTGCCATTGCGTCCCCAATGCCTCAATGGATCACCACAGCATCTCAAGTTGGGACAACGACGGTGGAAGGGCTTGCTGCTGTCATGCTTCTTGGAATAATTTATGACTGCTGCTCACCAAAAGGCAACATTGGTCAGTTTGCCTTGGTGTCTGAAGTCACTCCTGAGAAACCCCTCCAAGGCTGGATGTGGAATCTCCTGTTTGTCCAAATCTCACTGTCTCAACAGTGAAATCCAGTGGGGAGAATTCCAGTCCCAAAGGACAGAATCCAGCACACACCAAGCATCTGCTAAGCTGGGCATCAAGAGTGAGGTATTTCCATAAACATAGAAGGTTGGACATGTATTTCCTTCCTACCAGGAGGAGAGCTGCGGGGGGAGAGACAGCTTTTATCTAACCCAGGTACACAGCACCTAAACTACTGTGCTAGTCAAAGATGGAATTCCCTTAGTCTGAGGGTGTCAGCATTTCAGCCAATAGGTCTTTGTGGAGGCCACCTCAGTAGCATTACACCAAGATTAAGCACAAATCCAAGGAAAAGTGTTTTATGTGTTATCTCAGCAAGTAGAAAAGTGCACAGTTCTGCCACCACTCACCTCTGTGCTAAGGGTTCCCCTATTTTCCCAGGGCTCTTCCCTTTACTTTTGAAAGCCCTTCAAACATCTACCATCTTATTTCTGTCTTAGGTAACAGCTGACCTCTGATCTTTTCTGATAAACGTTTCAGCCTGACAGATCCCATTTTTCAATCTTGTTCTCTATCTGATGTCTTACAAGGGGAGAGGCTGTAATTTCCTTCCTTCTCCTCCCTCTAGACGTGTATTTCATTCCCGAGAGCATGAGTAAGGTTTTTCTTTTTTTCTCATGGGCTCTGCTCACAAACACCAGCTGTTGAGCAGTTTAGGTAGCCCTCCAGAATTGCATTACCTGAGAAGTGATAACCACCTCAGCTCTCCCCTGCTTCTTAGCTGACCTCAAAAACTGGTGCAGAGATTGGAAGCCACTTTTTTTTCCCTCCTCTCTTCCTATGCAGTAACAGCACCACCTTTTGGCTCCCTGCATGATGCAGTGATTTGCAGGGAGCTGATATTTCCAAGAGCACCTAGCTCAAGAACAACTCTTCAGGTGACTTAATGGTGCTCACCCCATTTGCAACAGTTTTGCCTGAAGAAGAGGGGAATCTCATGAGCTCATGAGTCAAGAAGTCATTCAGTCACCCAACAGTCTGTCACCTGAGTGCTTTTTTTCCCCTAGCCCAATGGCTTTCCAGATAAGATAACTGGTTAGCAATCAATTCCACCTCCACCCAGCTCTGCATTCCAAGCCCAGCCAGGTGGGTCCTAGCACCACTCAGAGCACATGGTCATTGTGAGCCCTGAACACCCAAAAACATGCCGATGCTTCAACCCATCTCTAACTGGCCTAGCAGCACAAGGTCACCAAACACAGCAACAGCAAGCAGAAGAAACACAGCTTCCTAGGAACAAGCAGGAGCAAACAGTGTGTCTGAAGCTGGGCATGCAGCTTGCAGGGAAACAAAATCAGGGGAGTGTTTTGAAGTGAGGCAGTAAGAATCTGAGATACAAGAAAAGAAATTAGAACTCACACTTAAACCTTCACCTTAAAAAGGCTTGAGCCAGGGCCTGAAGCCTTACATAGTTGTCTTCCTTTGCAGGTGGTTCCAGTCCTACACCTATAGCACAAAAATTACCACAGCTTAGAGTAACTACTACAGCACAGACCACAGTCATACAGCAATACCCTTCCTTTCCCTCTTCCTCCGCTCCCCCCCCCAACTCTGATGAATCTTTTTATTTCATCAGTCAAATTCACCTCAGCTGAGCTCTGATCCTTCTGCCTCCCTAAGGGGCGAGGGATCCAGGCAGAAGGCAAGCTCCTCTAATTAGAGGTTAGGTAAAGATGCACTCCCTTTAACGGTGCCAATTCAATTCAACTCAACTCAGTTCCAGTAAGGAAAATGTTTTGTTCAGAACTCAGTAGAATCCACTTCATTTTAGGGGTAAATCTTTCACTTTTAACCCCTAGTAAAACACCTTGGAGAGTGTTTGTGACATCAGAACCAAACCACTTTTAAAAATCATTAAGCAAATGCAACTACTGGTAGAGGGTCAATCAGAAGATGCAGAGCAGGTGATCTTAGAAGCCTGAGATTACATCAGTTACAGGCTGACTCATGTTCTTTTGGATTACACGTGTGTATCTTGATGTTTACAGCGATGGAAAGTGAAGTAGCCAGGTTATTCACAGATACCTGCCTTCTAAGTTATAATGTATTCCAGTAACCATGAATTAAAACCATTATATCCAATCAAATTAATAGTCATTTGAAATCTTTTTCGAAAACTAAGCGTAACTATGCAACAACTTTCCTTCACTCCTTTGATTCGGCTGTAAATGACTCCAACTAGTATTGTTTTACTCTTCTAAAGTCCAGCAGCCATATTCCACTGTGCAATGTAAACATTAGGGTACACAAACACCATCATGAACTGCAGCGTCAATGTCATGATCTCATGTGCTCACGTGTTGGCAATCTCTAGAAAGCTAATGCAGAAGTAGGCAAAATGCTTGGTGTGCTTTTGTCTCTCCCAGTTCAGTTCTTCCAAGAGCTTGACTCAAAGTAGCTCTTTGTATTTTTTAGGGTCAGATTTTCGCTAATCAACAGCTATCTCTGGAATGAAAACTTGGCTGAAATGAGCCTATTAGCCTGCCTGACACAGTATCTAATCTGAGTTCAAGTGAAAAACAAATATGCAAAGACTAGAATGATGTTTGCCTGTTAAAACAAGCTAGATGAAACCAGCATAGGAAGGAAGTAGCAAAGAGCTCAGGTAATTTTACACGGCAAAGTTGAACACAGGTGTTACCAAAGCCACAGAGCTCCACATGCAGAACTTTAGAATGGATGCACTTATTCTGGGCCAGGTGAAGTGTTTAGTAAGTCTTAAGCTTATTATGGCACAGGTTGGAACTATCTGGGATAGACACAGAGACCCAAGAGGCGCTGAAAATTTTCTGCCGTTTCCTGATTCTAGCCAGCTCAGGTTCAAGCAACCTCTTACACTGACTGACGCCGTGGTTGTTCCATCTGAAGCCAGCAAAGACCACCAAGAGACCAGAGCAGCTGGAAAGAATTGCAGAGTCACAGCAAGCTATTTGATGTGCTTTGCTGTCTTAACTTAATGAGATCGAAAAAACTAATCATTCTAATTCAACCATAAGATGAGTGCAGATAGTGAAACAACTCCGTTTAACCGCCCTGAGGGTATCTTTGATAAGACAGATAACTTCCAGTGTGAAGTAATCACAAACATTTTCAACCTAACACAGTGTCCATGAGAAGTACAGTGCGATATCATCAAAGCCAAACAGAAAATCAGCAAGGCAAATAAGGAAAACAGCAGGGGAAAGCAAATATATATCCTAATTTTCTCTTAAGGGCAGACAGCTCCCCTACCAATAAATAGTGCAAATGTTGCACTCATATTAAGCTGTTGTCCTAGGAGTTAGAAGAAAACAGACTGGAAGTGTCAGAGTCCTAGTAAGCGGGAGTCTTGGCAGTGCTGTGGCCGCCCCTTCCTGGCAGACAACGGCAAAGCTGGCTCAGTGCTGAGCCACTGGCAGGAGAAACACAGAGAGCAAGTAATGAGCCAGCACGTTTGAGATGTGATTTTAATCCCTTGGCAGCTGAAAAATCCTCATCTGTCTTGGCCACAGACTCTTGTACACAGCAGAAGAAGCAAAACCACCGCAAGGGAGCAGCCTCTCCTCCTTGTCCCCAAGAGCTGCAGACTCTACCCAAAAGGGCAACCCGCATTGCCGCTCCGCTGCGGCAAGATCCTCTTATACAGCCAGAACCCACTACCTGGCATGGAGTGAATGAAAAGCTCCTGCCGCGCTTCACAGGAGTGCATATTCACTGCTTCTAACTTGCGCTAGAACTTGTCTTTGAGTGTCTTTCATTTTCGGGAATGTTTTTGAAGGATTTTTTTTTTTTTTTCCTACGGTTCCCATTTTACCAGCAGGTTTCATTTTACTTTTTTGGATTTAAGTCATGATGTTTTATGCTGCTGAAGTGGCAATCAGATCTTTTCCTTTCTGTGCTCGTTCTCATCCAACCCCAGATTCCCGTTATCCGTCAGCTAGCCTTGCCTGTATACGGGTTCAGCCAGTATCAGTCAGACGCATCCTGGCACCTGACAGCCTTCCCTCCTGAGAAGAGGATTTCACACGTTGTAAAAACACAATTACCATCTACAATATCATCTCCTTTGCTTGCAGTCTCCCCAGAATGGGGAGAAGATGAAAACCCAGCTTTTCTCCATGAGCCAATGGCACTTGTAGGGCATGGAAATTTGAAGCTTTCTCTTTATTACCACTGCTGCCACAAGTTACAAGGAACTTCTGAATGTCTTGCAACAGTGATAAACAATGACAGACAACAGTGATAGACAATGAAATGGCAGACAAAATTTAAGGCAGGTAACTGAAACAATAGACACGGGGGAAAAAAATCCCAATAGTTAAAAACTCAGTGTCTGCCTTTCAAGGCCTTGCAAATTCAGCCTCAGCTGAATATCCTCTCTTTGACTCAACATCATACGTTCTGGAACAGTCAGAGTCACTGCAATGAAATGACTTCAGTCTAGCAACTTTCTGGAAATTATGAAAATACAGAAGGCATAACTCTGTTCTCACCATAATTTGCAACACCACTGAATCCACCACTCAGCAGATGAGCAGGGTCCTTCAAATTCCAAGCCTGGGTGAATCTCCCCATCAGGAAGTAGGTGTGAAGTCCAAAAAGAGGACTAAACTCCAATCCAAAGAGCCACGTGCATTTCTAAAGGCTCACAGATGTACACCTTGCACTCCCTCTCTTGCTCCTGCCAAAATGCTCTGTGTGCTATACCTCCCACTTCTCTTACTGCCCAAGCAATAGCAACCTTGCCGTACACATCTGTAAGAAGGACATCAGCCCAAATATTACCGGGAGGGCACCTTGTGACTTTTTAGCTTAGGCCCCAGCATTGACATTGACACATTTTAGTTGCTCTAACCCTTCCACTTCAGAGCAGGATAAGCATTTGTATAGCAAATGCATGTTTGGGCCTATCATCTTTTCTTCAGCAGTGCGCAAAAAAATCTGGCTTTTTCCACTTCTTTTTCTTAAATTTTAATCCACAAAAAAAAAAGGGGGGTTTTAATCATTCTTCAGCTCTACAATACTATTCAGGACTAAACATTACAATACCTAGGTAGCAGAAGGAACCAGGACTTTCACAATTTACAGACAAGGGAACTAAGTCACAGAAATTATGTAATTTTTTCCAGAGGTTAGTCTTGCCTTTACACAGCTTGAGTTTGAAAGCACTCTGCTATAAATATAACAATATTGTGCAATCCTATTAGAATTCAGGAGTATTTAGACGCTCAAAACCCAAAAATGGTCAAATAATTGCAGTCATTAGATGCTTTTACTTTTGATTTTAGATTCAGAGCCAACTGTTCCCCAAGCTACTCAAATATGACATATTGGCTGTGTCCACTAGGTGTCATTTTTGCTCACTGTTATTCTCTAACTAGAGGTTAATTAGAGCAAGGAGAAGGTAAGAAGGCATTTTTCTTTGCAAAGTGAGACATTCAAGAAGAATCAGTGCTTTCCAAGGTGAGCCGTGGTGTTTGGGAGAAGAAACGGTGGCATATGCAGGAACGATGGTTTGGTGTGAAACCCCTCCGCAGCAAAATGGAGCATTCAGGCTTGGCTTGAGGCTGACACTTGACAGTTCCTGGACAGATCCGAAAACCTTCACAGGCAGGTCTGGGAAGCTCAAAACCCAATTCTGGAGGGTCTGATGTCCTGTAGTAAGGTCTCTTCGCTGGTGGTTCTGTCCTTTCCACCTCTGCTTATCCTTGGCCATGCCTTGGTTGTGCCCGGTCTCCACTCAAGAGCCAAAGATAAGTTAGAAGCTCTGACAGGTAAAATCCAGCATGGCCACCTGTGGCAAGGTAAAAAATTATATAAATCACCCACTTGCTCCCTTTATAGGAAACTACCACCCCACAGGAGAGGCTGAAGAAAACCTGTGCTCCCCAAAGGCAAAGCCTGGCATCCATCTCTATCAGAAATATTTTAGACTAAGAGATGGCACTTTTAAGTCCACCTGAGCATTTCCTTTTGCCAGTTCAGCTAATGCAGTGGTGGCCCCTGAGAGAGGGACCGGGCAGACAACAGAGCAGCCCTCGGCCTTCCCTTCTGCAGAGCTGCCTGATCCAGTGCGAGAGGGTTCGCACACCCGAAGCAGAAGTTACCCGGCTACATGCGAATGGAAACCAACCTGCAAAAGAACTTCTTGCTGGGGGGCCCACAAGACTTGCAGGTGGGGTGAGGTCCAGATGTGAAGTTAAGTCAGCTCCAAAAGCAGAGCTCCAGCTGGCTGTGCAAATGCAAGAGGAGCTGTACCCATTTGCTCCACACAGCTCCGAGGTGGAGGCAGCTGAGAGCATCAGAATCACAGGCTATTTCAATTTCTGTTGCTTGAAATACCTTTTCTTGTTTGTTTGTTTTTTGGCATCAGTAAGAGATATCAGACGCTGAACTGCCAAAGTATTTTTATATGGCTTGGGGCTTGGCTATTAGGTGAACCCTGCACTTAGATGTTCACACGCTCAATCTCTGGCCTGTCAACACAGAGCCCTGCCTCTGAAACTGCACATCTACAGAAATCTCAGCCTGCTGCTACTCAAAAGTCATTTCTATCCATCTTCCTTGCTATCCATAACTCTAGTGAAGTCAAAAACTTGAGCCCTGAATGAGCAAGCTGCAAACTACAACTGCACATACAGAATTTCTTCTTAAGCACCTTCAGTACTTTTAAACAGAGCTCACGTGAGTATCACTTGCATGCAGAACAGATACAGTCTTAACAGATGTCTCAGCCTTAACAGATTACAGCACCAGGAACAATTTCATTTGATCTTCCCAGTAAGACATGGTTGTTAATGAGGACTACTGAAGTGAAACAAGCTTTGTGCTGTGCATCCAGCCCCGCTTTGCTGAGCCCATGCAAGGCAGGAGCCCTCCAGACACCAGCTGTGCAAACTCCACAGCACAACTGGGCTGCTTGCAGCACTGTTGCTGCACATCTCACGTTGCTTACTAGAGAAGCAACTAGAGAAGATATCATTTTGATGGACTTTACTAGTTTCTCCATCCTAGAACTATCCCCAAGCAGATCATTATATTTTATGCTTTTTACTCCAAATAATTAGAGGCTGTTATTGCTTCTTTTCTCCATTGCATAGATGACTCACAACTGCTTACAGCCATCTGACAAGAATTTCTGGTCACCTCTGTAGCACTGATCCTGTCCCCTAACTTGAGGAATTTATGCAGGTAAGAGTGTGAATTTCAAATACAGAATATTACATTAACTATTGTGAAATATTTCTGTGCATGGGTGAGCTTTGCATGAAGGCCTAACACAGTCACACTGGAAGTCATTTCCATTTGAAGAATTGGCTATTTTTTCCAGGGTGGGATCCACACCCTGAAGTTATATTGCCCAAACTTAAAGGAACTCAAAAATTTCCTGAAGGAACCTGCCGCTTGCATATAACTGGGCCTTGGACCCTTTTTTCCAGAGCACTGTTTCTCTAGGTAAGAGTAGAATCATAGAATCATTATGGTTGGAAAAGACCTTTGAGATCACTGAGTTCAACTGTAAGCCCTTCAACACCATGTCCCTAAGTGCCTCTTCAAGCCTGCTCCAATGCTTGACTACTCTTTCTGTGTGGAAATTTTCCCTAATATCCAACCTGCACCTCCCGTGATGCAACTTGAGTAAAAGTGAACCTGAAGACTCTGAGTTAGGAAAGGGGCATCTCACTTTCAGCTTTTAGAAGTAAAGACTACAAAGGGGCCTCCTTGTTTTTTCAGCCATCCAGCGGTGATAAAGCAAGATAAGAGGCCCTTAGTAAAATCTAGGTGAATGCAAATGCTTCTCTTCAGCAGCTTGTTCAGGCAGATAAACCCCTGCTAGTTACATAGATGAATGTTGTCTCAGTCAGACAACATTAACTATTGAGCTAACCAAATCTTAGTGTTGCAAAAGAACGGTTTAGCTCACTTTGCTCAAGTGCTTGTTGTGGTTGTGTCACTGTAGCTGGATAGAGGAAATGGCATCATTCAGACAGGTCACCATAAATGACAAGATGAAGAAAAAATCAGACATGACCAATTTTAAAATAATAAAAAAAAAGGATACCTGCAATGAGAAAGACATGAAGGAAAGTCTGAGATTTTTCACACAGTTTGAAATGGAAAATATTTTTCTTCTGCTTTTTTGCATCCTTTTAATATGTGTAGATACAGAAGTTTGACACTAGCTTGCGAATAGCATTGTGATTGATTTCAGCATGCTTTCAAGCAGAATTTTTTTTTAATTAAGATTAATTCTTCACCTTCAGGGATTTCAACCAGCAAGTAATGTCTAAGAAGCTACATTTTCAGAGCGTTCAAGAATTTAGATGTTTCATTTCTCCCACACTAGAAGAGTTAGCTTTGCTGTGGTTTCTGAAAGAGTAACTCATTTTTTTTTTAAAGAGAGTGACTTGATATATGACCTGCACAAAGCTGAAGAATGGAAGGGAATTTACAGGGCTGTGGGAACTTCAGGGGATGACTCCCTGCTTCGCTGGGCTGCTGCTGGACAATGTGGCATCTCAGGCAGAGCAATATGTAAGCTTTCCTGTGAGAATTATGCAGTAACACCCATTTTGCCGAAGATTTTGTAGTCATTCCCCTACCTCACCCAAATTATCTCCTGCAAAGCCTTCATTTCACAGGATTTTATGTATTGCTCAAATACTTAGGTTCAATTGACATTTTTCCCCTCAGAAGCAGCTTACTGTTTCCACTAAATTGACATGAAAACAGATGTTTTCCAGGAAGTAGCGTGAGCAAAGCTTCAATAACAACTTCCTGCACTGAGCCCGCTGCATCGTCCAACCTCAACAGGTTTTGTTTGGTTTGTGGCAAGGTGATAAGTGAACACTTAGGTTTGGAGGCTTCTGCTACTGTTTCCAGGGCCATTTTTCTGCTTCTCATAGAAACAGGTAGTTCTTTTGGCCAATGCCTTTATCATCTCTCCCATATATCTACCTTTACTGCTCCCCCTTTCCTCCTTGAGCCCAAAACAGCATCAAAGGCTCTGGAAACTTCAAAACTTCAACTGCCCCCTGACACTTTTCCCACTATTCCATCTTGTCTCTCAAATCTAAGGCCCAGCACATCTGGGTGGACAAAGCAGAAGCTGAGATACAGAACGTCATGATCATGGTTTTCTCAGAATTAAACTGAACGAACTCCTCAATGAGCAAATGCCCTCCAATTCTCTTGGGAACTGGAAAGCACTTTAGGAGGCTGACATTAAAATAATGACGGGAAAAAAAAAAAAAAAAAAAAAGAAACTTTGGAGACTATCTGAAAGTATAAAAGCTAAGACTCTGTGTGGAAACTTGTTGCATATCCATCAGATCTGTCTGTCATTATACATCTATATTAAACATAATGGTGCTGCTTTCCTTAAGATAGATGTGTACAGTTTTGGCGTCTTGCTCTGAAAATCAAGCTGTTCTCACTCTCCAGTTCATTACTTTTTTTTTTCTTTCAACAGACTCTTTTACATAAATATGACTGAGCCTTGATTGTTTTGTCCTTGCTAACACAGGGAAAGAAAACGGGAAATCAAGATTTACTACACAGATGGCAAAACACAGTATCTTGCAGGACTCTTCAAAGCATCCTTTGCACTGGCAACATCATTGCTGCCATAGTTCAAGCTGTTCAACAGAATGTCAACACTTGTAACACTTGTGAGAAGAGGGTCCACTTCAGTTAAATATTTCTGCCTTCAATTAAATACCCCTCATCAGAGTAATTAGGGTGGGGATCTGAGGGCCAAAGGCGTGCAGCTCTGAAGCCAACCTACCTGTCAGGGAATGGTACATGCCATGGGGACATACCTCTGGGATGAACATTAAGAGGAGGGATTACATATGACTGCTACAGGAGTTGTATCAGGTAACGTGGGTTTGCTAAGCTGGAATAACAGAGTACCTGATCTACAGGAAAACAGAGTATTTGATCCTCTGATTACTGGCATGGGACCATATAGAAAGAGGAATTTGGTAGGATTATTTATTTAATGAGTCCTCTCTTTCAGTCTTTGTCCCCTGTACTTGAAAAACAGCAACAACTTCCATATAACATTTGTACAACAGATATCAGATGAAGAAAGACAAGAGAAATTATTACCTAGGGGGGATTTCCAACTGCGAGCCTGTGGTTAGGCTAAAACCCCATGACAAAACGGCACAGTTAGAGAGAACCAACAACAAGCAGAGTGGCCTCCCATCACACTATCCAGCAATGTAATCACCAGCAGAGCATCTGACCCCAAAGAAGGAGAAGTAGCTACTTCTACAGACTCTACAGGAGGGAGAGGAGCAAAGCTTTTGATTCCCATAAGGGGTCCTGGGGAGCTTTGGGGCTTTTTTTCCCTCTTCGTCCCATATTTTGCTTTTTTTTTTTTTCACTTAAGCTTAAAACTTCAAAACTTTACTCTTTTACCCTTACCCTTTTAAAAGGACCCTTTCTTCTCACATCTCTGCCATAGCCACACTGTCAGCAATTTCCGTGGGTATTAACCAAACTGTGGAAACGTCCATTAAGGCTAAAACAAAGATAGGTAGAGGTAAACACCAATTGTGCTGGCTATGGCCTGAAGCAAACATTCAAACATGTAGTTTACTATTTCCTCTATTTCTTTCAGTAAATATTAGATATATATAGCCTATGATTTCATAGGCAAGTTTTGACAACTACTTCCTCATTTGAATGAAAGGTTTTCTTGGTTTTGCTCTTAAACAGACTCTCCCATCAGCTGTATTTCTATGTGTACAGTCATAAATTATGATATTAATCAGACATACCTTAGAAACCAACAGATTTTCCTAGGTTTATGCCTTTAAATGTACTTTAGCATTCCTGGATTTATAAAATGAAGTGTTGTTATATAGCTCACATTGCTTGCAAATTATCCATACAAAGAATGAGTCATATAACCAGTTAGCAGGGAGATGATTAGATGATTACTTAAGAGCTATGATAACCACTCTGCATATCAGCAAATCCTGTACAGAAGTTAGCTGCACTGACAAGGAATGAGATAGAACTCAAAAGCATAAAAGGATTCAGAAGGAAACATATATTTGGGGGATTAAATACAATTAATTATATTTAATATGTATCCCTGAAATGTATCCTCTGAATCAGGGAATCCTTAATCTTCTAGATTGCCAGAAATTGGTGGGATAAAAGAGGAGAAAGATTACTTCATGCTTATTTTGGCTTTGATATTCTAAGGGAGCTCTTTTTCATGTATCCCATAACCACCACAAGAGGCAACTTTTTCAGCTGACCCTGTCTGGCAATGCTTTATATTTTGTGCCATATAGATTCTCCCTCATGCCCAGAGCACGGGATCAAATCCTTTAGAAGCACAGGAATAAGTACTCATCCCATTGTCCCAGGGACCACAACAATCTTTCTATTACTGTTTTGCAGTTGAAAGCCACTTTTGCAAGAAACGATCATATTCCTCTTGGATGCTCCACTCCTAATTATACTATTGCCACATAACTCCAGGCTCATATTTGGAAATTTCCTAAAATTTCCTTGAGTGTGGCCAGCAATCAATATATATTAATATATATTGATTGTTGGTGGGGAAGGAAGAACAGCTGTATGTATCCAGCTGGAATGACCTTAGATATTAAGAGAACAAGCATGAAAAAGTCTCTCTCTTCATAGTAGAGTGCACTGCTCTGCTCAGCAGCCCGGCTGCACTGAACACTTCCTCTAAAACAATCTGTTACACGCTGTAACTGCAAACTAAGGCCTGTGACCTCGCAGGAGGTCACAGAATAACCTCCATTTCCTGACTGTCAACTGCTTGATTTCTCGATTTGCCACTGTTTTATATATAGAGAGAGAAGCTGAGTTTATGGCTTGTTGGATTTGTAAAGTGCTATTCTAATGGGAGGATATTAAAAGTAACTGAAATAATGAAACTCTCACCTTAGAATGGATATAGTGAAGTCCAATTAAAAGACATTTACAATCTCTCTCAGCTCCTGATCAATGAACCTGGCCAATACGCTACAAAAGGAAAACTAGAACTTTTAAGGGACAAAGGAGATTCTCAAGAAGAGTTTCAGTTTAAATGTTACCTTTCCCATAGTTCTGGGAAAGAGCGTGACTTCTCTTTCATGTCTCGTAAGTATAAGTTGAAACATATTTTTTGTGCTTTTTGCTCCTGTTATGTTTTACAACCAGTTCTATTATAAGTGATCTAGGTAGATTAATAGTGTAATTTCATCAAACATCAACAAAATATTTGTAATATCAGTTTAGTATCATGTGAGACCCTGGTCTCAAATATCTTACAATCAAGAGTAAGCAGACTACAAGAAAAAACGAAAACAACAAAAATCAAAAAGAGGAATAGTAGGGCTATTTTTCTCCCAACCTACTCACATAGAAGTATTTTCTTTATTTTAAGGATGTGGTTTGTTGGTAGGACAGCATTTAGAAAGGGAAGAGACAAAAAATTGCACCAAACACAGTAGCAACACAGAAAAATGAAAGAAGGGGAAACCTGGGACCTGGGAACAAATAAAATCACAAATAGGCACTGCAAAGAATATCCTGCATAGATAAAATAATTATCAAAGTTTCCAATAGCCGATTCAGTGTGTTGTTTGCTATGCATGCTACCATTCTTTCTGCTGCTTTGTCTTTTGGAGGAGAAAATAATAAATAGGTACCTGGGAGAGTCACTCTATATCTCTAGTGTTTCCCAAAACCGCAGATTCAATTGCTTATTTGACTTACTGCCAGCCTCTCTCTCCGTTTCCATATATGGTCCCAACTTCTTTTTTTTTTTTTTATTTAAGCTGAGGTTTCTAAAAAATGATAAGATATTCTACTTATTTTTGTGTGTGCTGGCATATCTTTCTTTTTGGCAACTGCTAAGATACCACAGAAAAGACTTTTTTTGACAGACTCAGCCCTGAGCCAAAACTGAAATTTCCTATTATTTAGTTCTGCCTAAGCATCCCAATGTCTGTGGACTGGCCTGACTTGTGGGTTATTAAACTTCAGACCATCTCTGCCAGATAATTCTCAGGCTGCCAGGCGGAGGGCACAGAGCTTACCAGTTCCTTGTTGACATCTACGTGCTGCGGCCTCTCTGGAGCTGCCGATGGCTGTGGCTTGAGGCCAACTCTTGCCCGGCCCTCGTGCTTGGGACTGTGGCCAAAGAGCTAAAAAGAGCTGCAGCTGAGGCCAAGGAAGGATCCGATGAGCTCACCCCTGCTCTGGGACAGCTTCTGCCATCCCCACGGTCTGTGACAACCTCCCCCAAGGAAGGGGGTCTTCATTCTCAGCAAGGTGGAGGAGGCAGCAGCAAGCCCAGGTCTCCTGGGGAGCTCACATCCCACCAAGTCACCACAAAGACCCCGTGGGATGGCAGGGATACCCAGATGAGGGGTACAAATCCCACCAGGGACACTACAAGGAGAACCATGCCAGAAGCACATCGTGCCTAGCCATTAATGAAATCCCAAGGGTAGAGGTCACATCCCCCGGGATCTTCAGAGACCCCCCATAAATTAGAGTCACCAAGGAAGTCCAGCAACCATGGTCCCACAGGGTCATCAGGGACATCTGGGGCAGTGAGTCACATCCCACTGAGTCGCCACAGGACAGCAGTGGGAGTTTCTCCCTCATTCACACAAGCCCAAAGGCCCAGAGTTCAGGCACAGAAGTACCTTTAATGCTGTACCAGTGGCCCACCATGCGGCTACTCTCTCGACTCATGTCATGAGCTCCTCTTTATCTCGTGTTACAGCACGGCAGCAACAGCAACCGCAGGGACCGTGTGGCCCATAGGCTGGCTTCCCTTCTGGGCACCACTGCCTGCCAGCGGCCCCAGGCCCTCCAGCGCAGCACTGTGCCCGTGTGGAGGATGGCAGTCCAAGAGCTGCCACCAGCTGCCCTCCTTGACTGCCACCCAGGCTCTGTGCAGGATGTGGGTCCCTCCCTCTGCTGCATGACCACAGGCACAGACTCAGTGCACCAAACACACCAGCCACCAGATCAGTGACAGATCCTTTTCAACACCTACCAGTGAAAGTAGAAAAAAAAGAATGATTGATGACCTGCAGGTAGACAAAAGGATAGGGCCACTCCTGACTAGAGAAAGTACCCCACATTCATACTCTTAAAGTATATATGGTTTAAGTATGTGCCCAGGATGCTCACAGAGCTCTTTGCAGATTAGCTGCTTTGCAAGCCTGGCCCCCTCCCCTGCCCAGCTTTTCTTGTCTGAGCAAAGCATCTGGCACAGCTCCAGCACCAGACCAGGAGATGATGAAACAGGGAAGGTAGATGTCATCACTGCCACCAAGCGTGATGTGAACCAAAAATGTCTGCAGTGGTGAAGTCAGTCTTAGGCCTGCCTGCAAGATACAACCCACACACTCCCTCATCACAGTCCCCTTCCTTTCCGCCCCTCAGTCCTCTCCATCCCCATCATCTCACTCTTTTACTCCTCTTCTGCATGCACAAATTTGGAGGGGACATTGACGGCCCTTCAGAGGGGCTTGGCGGGTCCTCCTTCACAGGATCCACTCAGCAGCTAGACCTCAGGAAGAGGAGAGCAGGGAAGGGAGCAGCAGGTGTTGGGGCCTTCCCAAAGGTCAGAGAGTTCAGAGAATAGCTCAGGAAATCTGATGTGAAAAAAAAAAAAAAATGCTATTGTCAAGTGTAAAACCCTTTTCCTGTTTCCTCTATTTACTTCTCCTTTATACCCCTTGGAGCTGGCTGATACATCTGCATAGAGGGCTCTGGTGGGGAAGAACACAGTGTCCTAAACCTTGAGGGGATTTTTTTTTGACTTGTTTTTTTTTTAATCTTAATACCAAAGGTCATCCCAGTGGCTTTCTCTCTCCCACCAATAACCAGCAACACATGCTGGCACACCCATGGCTGAAGGCAGCTTTGGGGACACTCAGCACACAACTGCAGACACAAGGGGGAAGTTTGTCTGCGTAGTTAGAAGCAGTGTGGGACTAAAAAAAATTAAAAAAAAAAAATAAATAAATAAAAAATGGGGCTTTGAATCTGGTGCTGGTTTCATCCTCCCTGGTGTCATCTGAAAGTGAAGCAGGATCTTGAATGTTGCACTCATAAAGGATGTTAGGATCTGGAAGATGCAGGCTGGTGGTGCCACATGAAGCTTCTGCTCCATGGCAAGGTTCCCACTGCGGTCAAGGTCACAGGGAGACAGTGGAGGGGAATGGCCTTCAGGTCATGAGAGTAATGTCAGCCCCCAGAAAGGACACTCTCCCACCAGTCCTCCTCTTCACTGTGGGCTATCTCATCTCTTGAGCAAACACTGAGAGCCCCAAAAGCAGCCCACATGGGCAGGAAGGGGCAGGCCTGGACTCCATCTGTGTGCCAGCTGTGCCACAAGGTTATTGCCTCCACCACCAGTCCCCAGTATCTGCCAATATGCCTGCAGCCTTGCTGTCTAAGCAGGGGGGTTTCTGGAATCACAGAATGGTTGAGGTTGGAAGGAACCTCTAGAGAACATCTAGCCCAGCCCCCTGCTCCAGCAGGGACACCCAGAGCACAGGGCACAGGGTGGCATCCAGGCGGATTTTGAAGATCTCCAGAGAAGGAGCCTCCACAACCTCTCTGGGCAGCCTGTTCCAGGGCTCTGACATCCTCACATTAAAGTTCTTCCACACACGGAGATGGAACTTCCTGTCTTTTAATTTATACCCATTAGCCCTTGTCCTATCACTGGGCACTACTGAGGATAGTTTGGCCCCATCCTGCCTGCATTCTCCCCTCAGGTATTTGCATGTGTTGACAAGATCCCTTCTCAGTCTTCTCTTCTCCAGGCTAAACAGGCTCAGCTCACTTAGTCTTTCCTCCTAAGATAAACGTTCAAGTCCCATAATTGTTTTTGTTGCTCTGTGCTGGACCCTCTCCAGCAGCTCCACATCCCTCTTGTCCTGGGGAGCCCAGAACTGCACACAATACTCCACGTGCGGCCTCACCAGAGCTGAGGAGAGGGGCAGGATCTCCTCTCTTGACCTGCTGGTAACACTACTCTTGATGCAGGCCAGGATCCCACTGGCCTTCTTGGCCACAAGGGCACATTGCTGCCTCATTGGTAGCTTCTTGTCCACCAGAACTGCCAAACCCCTCTCCACAGAGCTGCTTTCCAGCAGGTCAACCTGTAGTCTGTGCTGGTGTCTGGGGATACTCCTCCCCAGGTGTAGGACCCTGCACTTGCCCTGCGTGCACTTGGAAGTGTTGATGCATTTCTTTTTGCAGCCTTTCTGTTCCTGCAGCAAACCTGGTAGGGAGCTATAAGCGTCCTTCCATCTCCTAGAGGTGTTTCGGTTTTCTTTCTGGTACAGAACTAGCAACAAAAGTCATCTACCCTCCTTTCTTGTGTGTGTCTTGGGGTAATAAAAATTGAACACAAAAGGAAATGACCTGTTTAAGTGTAACCAGAGGCAAAGCTTTGAAGAGAAATTATCTCACAGCATGTGATGCTGGCCAGCCCTCTGGCACCAGCTCCACTCTAAGTCTAGTGATAAGCCAGATGGTCCTTTGCCTTCATAGTCCATGGATCTGGACTGTCCTGCTAGAGGCTGCCAGTGCTGACCAAAGTACCCCGCACCAAAAAGAGGGTATATCCTGGCAATCTGCGCATGCACACGTGGATAAGGGGCATAATTAGCTCCAACGCTCCTGCAAGCTCCTGATGTCTGGGCTGAGACAATATAATCGCAAGAGTCTTTTGCTTTGGGAGCCTTTTGTCTAAATGCAACCCCGAAAATATTCTAATTTTTACTTTGTTATAGCCCCTAAATTCCAGACCAAATATGGGTCATCTTTTATTCATGCAAACCACCAATAAATCAAATCATAAAGGAGCTTTTTACATTTTCTCACAATGTTCAATACACTGTCTATCTTTTCCAAACATAGATATCCAATCTTTACAGTTAATAAAATAGTTAAGCCCTCAAAGTTTCAATGGAGGATGTTTCACAAAAGATACTGCATTTATATTTGATTTGATCCTTGCTTTCTGTTATCAATTTTGTTTTCCTCTTTCTCTAAGTTCCCCAGTTAAAATCTTTCTTTTGTTCAGAACCTGCCTTGTGTCATTTCTGGACACTGAATGACTCTTTATCCAGTTGGAGATCATTCAAACAGGGCACTTCAAAAGCCCAGCCCAGAGAAAAGGCTCAGAATGAAAAATCTCCTAACCCTAAAAAAAATGGCTTCTTCCCCAGCCAAGAGCATTGGAAAGGCCCAGGGGAGACACTGAGGTACTGAAGGGCTGTTCGGTGCCAGGCTGGGATCACGGGCCCCCACATCGGTACCTTGCACACTTCAGTTGGATTCACTAACTCTAACATAGTCCAATGGCTCACGGCAAAACCCCGAGAGGGAGACATACAATCATAGAATCCTTATGGTTGGAAAGACCTTCAAGATCATCAAGTCCAGCTGTCCTGCACCATCTGCCAGATTGCTGTCTCAGCTGCAGTGGCAGCGAGGGAACTGCTAAGTATCTCATGCCTGGAATTTCCCAATTTTCAATCCCATATATGCTGTGCTCACTACACCACAAAAACAAAACCAAAAACAAACAAACAAAAAAACAATTTAAAACGCAAAGGGCAGGGGAAGCACTAAGGAACAGGCAAAACAGGACGGCCTGAGAAAGATCTGGCAGACAAACATGCAATGATATGCACTGTCTTCTAGAAGTGGAGTACATAAAAAGTTACAGCAAAGACAGCAAAGTAAAACCAACAATAGCCACAAGCTCTGGAAGGACTTGCACAAAAAGAAGGACAGTGATGGTGCAGCTGCATTAAGAGTATTCTTGGGGTTTGCAAAGACACCTACACAAACCAAAAGGAATTCTTCAGCAAATAATCTACTGCCTGACAAAGAGCAACCAATACCAATATTTACTTTACTAATACCTACTTGTTCTGGGTAGCAGTTACAAGGGTATTCAGGACCCACCTTATAATCTAACAGTTTTTGTCATCTGTCCTGCTGGGTCCTTTTTAACTCCTCGGAAAGCATTTGAGCAAGCGCAGACTGGTCAAATAGAGACGGCTCTAAGGACTGAACAAGCACCTGTTTCAAGACGCAAAGGAAGAGAGGTGACAAATAAGGATACTGATGTTGCTGTCTGATGTTTGCATTTTGCTGGTGGTCCTGCTTCTGATAAGCCCTGTCAGACCCAGGCTAGCCTTAAAAGCAGCCATTTTAGTGGCTCTGACTTTGGCTTTCACAGCAAGTTCAGCCCCTGGCTAAGTTAGAATTCACTGTATAAGAACCTAAGGCCAGGAAAATCCAGTCACCTAAGTTTTCTCACATTACGCAGTCACTGCCAACTCTCTTACCCTCCAGATACAACAAAGAGAGGCTCTGGCATACAAGAACATCCTGCATAAAATACTATTAACGTCAACAGGAAAGCTGCCCCGGGTTTCGGGGAGCAGATCAGAGACGTGTGAGTAACCTCTCAGAAGGTTTTGAGACAGAAAAATAAATAATGCAGCCTGCATGGCACCCAGATGGTCCACAGTGGAAAAAACTCTCCCAGTATTTTGCTCAATCCATTGGTGATGAAACACTGCAATGTATGAACTGATCATGCTGTTCATGCTTTGCTGAGAAAATTATATAATTAGGTTATCTGGGGAAGCAGACTAGAGAAAAGAGCTCAGGAGTAGTAGTGCCTTTAGGTAACATTTTTATATTACCTAAATTTATATTTAATAAATTTATATTTAATATAATTTAGGTAATATTCAAACTGCAGATAAGACCTGTACAAGTGGAACAGGTCCATCCCAGCAACTGGCAAGCAAGAGTCCTCCCTGTTTTCTGTGTCTTGCATTGAATTGTACCAGCAATTTAAAGTAGAACTAGTGACAGTCCTTCCTGTAGCTATTGAAATCTGCATTAATCCCTTCCCTCACCATACTGAAAATATCAGGAACATAGCAGCAGCCAAAGCTTTGCTTCAGCTACAGCAAGAAAACCACGAATGCGGAGCAAAGCCATTTCCTTGAGAAGTGAAGCTGGCACTAATGCTTATGGCTTAGAGATTTGTCGAGTTTTTCTTGTAGCAGCAAAAGAGCCTTCTGTGAAAGGTACCAGAGTAGAGCAAACAATGGCTAAAAAGCGAAGCTGAGCTAAGAAACGTCAAAGAGAAAAGAGTCCTGCAGAGGCCGGAGCGCTGCTGGCACGGCTAGGGTGCCCGGGCTTAGGAGCTGCCTCGCTTTCCCGGCGGGACCTTCAGCATGTGCTTCGTACGCAGAGCTACATTTCCTGCCTGTGCCTTTTAGTTCAGGAGGATCGGCACGAACTGAAAGCTCTGCAGTGTGCAGAACCAGGAGAAGGGAAAGAAAGAAACGGTTTCTCAGCTACCACGAAGCTGTTGGTAGGGGACATTACTCGAGGGAATAGAAAAAAAACAAGCCCATTCATGAAGCTGTGGTGTAGCATTTCCTCAAACTCTTGTAAGGACACACAAAAAATAACTTGAAGCTGATTCAGACAAATAATGTTCAGAGAAACAAAAAAGTTTCAGAGAAGTTCAGAGGAAAAAAAAAAAAAGTCTGTTTCCTTTGATACCTTTATCACTCTCGATTTCATTTCTGCACATTCGATTTCCTTTTAACACATCTGCCTTGCAATATTATTCATATCGAAAGTCAGTCACGTGCCTCTGGGCAAGGTGCCTCCGAGCACGCTTGCCGGGACACTGGGAAAGCTCCGCTCTCTCTTCTCTAGTTGCTTCTCTTCCCAGCAGCGCGAAGTCACCAACTGGAAGTGACCTGGCCCGAGTCGAAACCCCGAGAGGCGATTAAAGGCCCTCGTGTGCCGCAGCTGCTCGCACGCCCGTTCGCGCGGGGCGCTTAGCGGAGCTCGGCCGCGCTGTCCGCGCGGGCAGGGAAGGGCGGCGCGCGGATGGGGCTGCCGGGGAGCGCGCCGGGCTCT
>VZSV01000003.1:2060758-2121787 GCA_013398735.1 Nothocercus julius
CCCTCCCGCTGCCCTCACCACAGGATCCCTGGGCATTTCAGTTTCGCAGGCACTGGGTGCTCTGCCCAGCTCCAGGTCCCCACTGGCAGCTCCTGCATCGCTGCCAACTGTGGCACCAGACCCGAGATGGCGGCTGCCTTGAGCCCTGCGGCCTGCCGGGGACAAGGGAGGACATTCCTCCTCTCGCGTCTTCCCTCCGCGTCCCGCAGAGGCTCCGGGGCGCCACAAACTCCGGTGACTTGTTTGCTTGGAGCCGTCGTCTGAGACTGATTCAGCCTCGCGCTGCGCTGAGGCCGGTCTGCACGGCGCTGTCAACCGGAAGGCAGACGGGTTCTGTTTATAGTATCGATCCGGTTTAGAAATGCCCTGACTGCAGAAAAACATCCGTGGTGCCAGAGCTCGAGAGGCTGCGTGACACAAGGGCAAGGGGTGTTTCAGCCGCGGAGGGGTATTTGCACCAGGAAGTATTTTGGCTTTGTTTTCTTTTGTTTGTTTCTTTGTTTAGTTGATCACATAAATAAATAATCAAAGAAATACATAAATACATAAATAGAAATCTTCAGATATCATTGCAATAATGACTCACTTGGGAAATCTCTTTAGATGTGAAGCACTTCGAGGAAGGCGTGACTGCAGAGGGAATGGGAAGTCCTGCTTGTCTTTCCCGGTAGCCGCGGGGCCCGAAGGGGCCTACGGCACTTTGCCACGGGCAGGCAGTGGCAGCACTTCTGCCAGGACAGCCGTGCCACAGCCTCCTCCCCCCCAGAAGGAGCAGGGAGCAGCCTGTGCTAACACCAGGGCACCCGAGTCAGAGCCGCTGCTGCAGCTGCCCGGCACCTGGGGGGAAGGAAAAGCAGCCAACTCCTGCACCGAGTTTGCAGGGTCTCAGCCTCGGGGTAGGCAGAGGTCGGGGGCCTGCGGCGGCGGCACCAGCCCCGCGCTGTGCCCCGGGCACCAGGGAGCGAGGGCCGGCTCCGGGCGCACGCACGTCCCCTTGCCCGGTGCCACACGCTGCCGCCCGTGGTGCCGCCTTCCCCTTCACAAACAGGCTCCGCTTCCCGGCTGCCGCGCGCCCTCTCCCTGTCCCTCCTCCCCAGCACGACAGCATTCCCTTCCCACGGCTCTCCTCTACATCCCCCCTGCGCGGGGATCTGCCGTGTAGCCTTCGGGTGAGATTAGCACGACATAAATTTGAAATAGAGAAGAGAAATATTCATGAATTCCTTAAGTCTCAGAGACCCACGGGCTATTTTTGGTCTTCAGCCAGGATGAGGGATGCAAACAGAAAACAACATCAGGAAAGGCAGCAAATGTGACAAGTGACAGGAATTTTTTGGCTGGAATCACAAGTTTGATCACAAATAATAAATTAGGTATTGCCACTAATCTCATTTAGATAACAGCTGTCTATGTTAGTGCTACAGGAATAAAAGAAGTCATATTCGAAATCGCAAACTCCTCCTGCCTTTCGTGCCCAGTTCCCCTTCCACAGAAGCACTGAGGTCTTCAGAAAACACCAGGTCTCCAAAAGGCATCTGCATTAGGCAAAGCAGAGCCCCTAAGGGGACCAGATTACAAACGTAATTTTCTCCTGCTTTTGGACATCTTAGTGCGTAAACAGAGTCTCGTGCTAATCCATTTAGGCATTAAGTCCGTGGCCTCATCTGCGCTGTATTCCTTTTGACTGGGGCACCATCTGGGACAACCAAGATTTTAATTAAAGGCTTTGAAGGCTGATCTTTGGAAAACCCCCTTCTTTAACACTTGAACTCCTTTGGGCATTAGGAAAAAGTGGGAGAAGGTGAGACAGGAGGCTGGTTACACGGAGGAGTCACAGGAGAGGAGAGAGGGAGGGAGGGGGCTGTGCCAGCACGGAGGGTAGCAGGGAGACGGGAAAGCAGAGGAGACCTTGGCAAAAATGCCTTTTTTTCCCTCTTTCCCACCAAGGAAGGGGTCCCGGTGCACCCCGGAGGAGACGAAGGGCTCCCGCAGTGCAGGTGCGCTGCAGCAAGCCAGCCTAGGGCACAAGTCACCCGAGACTTCTCTGCGGTACGTCCTGCTGCACCCAGCATGCCCCCTTCTCATATTATTGCGATTTTCATGATTCTTATTTATTCTTCTTCTTATTTCTTAGCATTTTGCGCCTTGCACAATCTTATCTATAAACGCCAGCGGGCAGGAGCAGATTCCACGAGGCGCTGGCTGGGCTGGGTAGCGCCCGCGGTTCCCCCTCCCAGTGCCGGGCACGCCGGGGCGCGCGTGGCCTCCCCTGCTCGTGATCTGCCCAAGCGCGGGGGGACTCAGCAGCAGGGCTGGGACTTCTCCCTGCGCGCGTGACCGTATCCGGTCGTGCTTCCAGCGCACGGCCCTCAGAAACGGAAAGCGAACGGGCAGCGCCTGCTCACGTCACCACCCCAGCCATGCCCTTGCCGGAGACGAGCGGAGGAAGCAGCTCCCCGCTCCTCTGAGAGCCAGCCGAGGAACCGCAGGCCACGTGAGGCTGCTGCCCTCAGCGCCACCGAGACAGGAAAGCCAATGTCTTCCCCCACCTAATTTCAGCTTGCTGGTGGCCTCACGGAACCCACATGGTTCCCCTGCTCTGCACCCCAAAAATACCCGATAAAAGCGGCCTCCTGCCGGAAGGCGCTTCGTGCACTTAGTGCACGCGGGCAGCACACGCTGCCCCGTCTCAGGCGGCTGCAGCGATTTGCTGCAAAGCCACTTTGTGTGTTTCTAAAGTGAAGGACCCGGGCACCTCATGCAGGGTTGTGATGCGGATATCAGCTCTTCACCCCAAACCAAGTCCCTCCTCCAGCTCGTCCCACCTCACGGGGACCAGCTGGTGTGTCCATCCCTTCGCAGGTAGCACTGGATTTTGAACATCTCTCGTTGTGCTTGGCACCCCCCAGTGCTTTAATCCCACTTACACCGAATGACAGCTCTAAGAGGGCGTGCATAGCCCACGCACGGCTCAACAGCTTCAAGAGCCTGTGACCGTGCTCTCCAGAACAGCGTTGTCTCGGAGAGCCCAGGTCACGCCGCCAGCTCAGAACAGCACAGACTTCGGCATAACAGAAATAAATACCTAGAGGAGTACTAAGGATACCATTTATTTTCAAAAGCACTAAAAAACCCAAACAAAACCGTTTATGGAGATACAGATTTACATAACAGAGACAGCAAATTTGAAAATGTACAATCTATTTAATGTTATTGCACTCACTTTTTATAATATACAAGGCATTTTAAACAGTTTTCATTAGAAGAAGTTTTATTTATATAAATAAAAGTGTAAATATACAATATCATACAAGTGTATCGGCCTAATACACAAAACCTACCTAGAGTGGGATTCCGATTTCTCACATGATCTAGTCTACCCCTCCTCAGTATTTCCATGTGCACATTTACATACCCTAAATGCAGAAGCCTGTAAACACTCCTCTCCGGGAATGGCTTCTGCTGCCTTTTACAAGAACAACTGCAGAGCAATAACCAGGGTTATTTTTAAGTGAGAGTTACTAGGAAACATGAATCACTCAACAGTTTCTTAATACTTAGTTGCCCTCAAAGGAATCCTTTTTTAGCAAGAAAATCCTCTGATATGGCTCCCTCCCCAAGTGATATTGCTTCCAGGTGCAAAACGCTGCAGGACTTGCCCGGGACGCTCTCCTGCCCGGGACGTGCACCCTGCGGAGCTGCTCCGGGCCCGGGAGGCAGCAAACGGCAGCCGTGCCAGACTCACTCCATCTAGGAGGAAACTCAGCCTTGTCGGGAAAGCCCTCAGGACCCGATGTAATTACGACATCACTTCTTGTCGTAGAAGTGCGACAAGACTTAGATGGAGCTCTGAGTCACCATCACCTTCTTTGGGCTTGGGCAACTCTCCTGCACAGACAAAATTGCCCCAGGGACCGACGCACCATCAGCAAGGCTAAAAATCCTCCCAAATCTACCAAATACTGATCAACTAATGAAACTCCCTCTGCCATTTTAGCATTACTGGGCACTCAGAAAAGTAACATTTACTTTGCCAGATGTGTAAACAGCAGGTTCCCTACCTTGGTTTATCTTTCCAACTCATTCTTAATAAAGCAAAACCATCTCCTACAAATTCCGGGGTTTTTATAGGGATTATCACCTCAACAGAGGTATCCAGAAATGCTACTGCAATGACATCACCACTGGTAGCATCACTAAGACGTTTCCTGTTCCTTCACAAAAAGATACTTGTTTTCAGGGACAGAAACAATCAGGGCTAAAGTAATCCTTTTCTTGCTGTAAAGTTAGTTCAGAAGTGTGCCGTTCTATCCATATCAACTACTAGACTTCAAACATTAAATCTATCTTTTAAATTATAGTCACTACTGAAACACACACAAAAATTCCCCCCCTCTGCTGTTACTGATCCAACACACATCTACGTGCATGTAAAAGAAAATACTGAACAGCATTTGATTACTGAGAAACTAAAGCGCTCTAAGTCACTCACAATGAACAGTACCCGCAAATAAGTGTCTGAAAATAGTCACCACGTTTCATTTTAAGACACCTCAAATCAAGTTTAACTTACAAAATGAAGATTTCACCTTGGAGTTCACACTGGCTTGGGAGTGAGGGAGCAACGTGCTCCCTGGGTCGGGACTTCAGGAATTTTAAACCGTGGAAAGGAAAGAAATGCCATTTCCTAAAACACAACTGTGAGCTACCCTACAGAAGCAGCAAAAAGTCAGTACTGCGCTTGTACGTATTCTACACATACAGGTACGTAGTCACCACGCTGCATTAGACTCCACATGCATTTTATGTATCTATTATACACACCGTCGGCTACAATCAGATTTGGGGCGTTCCTGAACGAGGCCTCGCGGTTTGTTCCCCATTGCCAAACGCCTTCGTCCCGTTTTTCAAGCGACGAGCACAGCTAAGCTCTGTTTCCCAGCGTGTCCCCGAGAAAGATGGAAACCTCTGGCTTTCCCAGCAAGCGGGGCCGGCGTGGGCTGCCGCCGCCAGCACGGGCCTCTCCGCAGCGGCTGCCCGGCCCCCGCGGACGTCGGCAGCGCTCAGGCCTGCGGCGGCTCCCGCAGCAGCCCCAACACCAGCCCGAGGGCTCGGGCGCGAACGAGTCGTAGAGGAGCACGACGCAAAGCCGACGCAAAGCCGACGCAAAGCCGACGCAAAGCCGCCACGCGCACGGCCAGCTCGGAGCCAGCCTGCTAGAATCCGCACCCGCAGGCCACCGTTTCCCAGCCCGTGCTTTTAAAGTCAGGCAGCCGTAAACCACTCGTCGTCAAAGAGAACTGGCCCAGCTTCTGGACGTCATTAGCAGTCGCCGAAGTCTGTGCGATCGCTGAGTGCTCAGCACTTGCAGTTATCCCAATTTTAAAAATACACAGATCTTAAAGGTGCCTAAAGTTTGAAGCCTAAATCTTAAAATTCAGACTCCAATCTTTAATTGCTCCCATTTTAATCACAACCGCTCAATGCACCCTTTCTTGGTGGACAATCAGCTGATATTTGAACATGATTTTCTTGCACACAGATTTCCACTGTGTTGATGCCAAGTAACCTCCAGATATAAATCACCACTAAGCACAGATTCAGTCGTGATGGATGCTCAGTTAGTTCATCAATTTTATGGGGATTTTTCAGCTTTGTGATAAAACACTCCTGTTTTACACTTAAAAAGTTGTGCAAAATTATACTTCTCTTTTGTCACGCACTTTTAGCAAAACCGCACTTAGAAGAATAAAGTGAGATTGTTCCAGACATTCTCTTATTATAAGAAATAAAGACCAGACCCTAAACAAGTGTCCTGAAGTCAAATTAGTAAGCTCAGCCATAGCTAAGTGATATAGAACAGTCTAAATATCCATTCTTGTCAACAGGAGGGCAACCAAGTTACACTCCCAACACTATGCAGATACTAAAAATATCAGGGACAGGCACAGCGTTATTTATCTCGGTCAAAATACTTTAAGCTAAGCCCAGGTAAACGTCTTGAAGTTCCAACAAAACTGTCACACAACACAAAACCCTCCGCAGCATTCGGCTTCCGACGTGCTCGGTAACTAGGCGAGACGGGACGAGGCCCTTTGCCCACGTGCTCAGGGCTTCGCGGGGCCGATCGCAGTCCTCAGGAGGGCATTAAGACACTTCTGTGTGGCGTTAGAAATGTAAAGACAGCTTCAGGGTGGTTTAAAATGTTTTGTCCTAGCAGGTGCGGTTAGATGCAGCAATTGCATCATACTGAAGTTCTGTGTTTTCTGATCAACAACTGGACAGGACCCTCCGGTACAGATTTAATAATGTTCCAGGCATCGTAATGCATGAGGCCAAGTAATGATTTTCCGCTGACGGCGAGAATTTCATCCCCAGCTTCTATTTTTCCTGCTTGCTCTGCAGCACCACCTAGGAGCAAAAAGGAACAAAGTCAAAGTTAAAAAAAAAAAAAATTCACCAAAGTGTGTTTTCCAGTATGACAAAGAGCAACAGAAGCAATTTCAACACTGGTCACTTATGCTTAGCACTAGCAACTTAGTCCACGCTGCATCTCACAGAGAAGGTTACTTTAACCAAGATAAAAATAAATCACTGCCCTCAGAGAAAAGTTGTGTTTCTGAAGAAATACGCCTGGGACCATAAAAGATGATTCATACACATATATATTTACACATACACACACACACATACGTGCGATATATGTGTGTGTGTGCATATGTTTATGCAGGCTGTGTGCAACACGGACACCTTTTCATCTCTTTGAAACCAAACAGATTTGTGTCACAGGTGGATATGAACACCGAGGGCTGCTGAGCCTGGCTAGCGGGGAGGGCCAGAGCAAGCCCGGGTAGCAACCCTCAGACAGACACCCCGCCACACAAACGCCTCCTAAGGAGAGGTGCACCCAACGCTGCTCCTCCAGGCACTTTTCTGTAACAGTTATTTATCCAAGTTAGCAATCACGGGCACAGAGAGAGGGTGTGAGGGGGAAAGGAAAGTGTAACGAAGGCCATAAATTAATCACCTCAAAAATAAAACATGACCTCCACCCTCAGAATTGCTGCCACACGCACACCCACCCCGACACACAAAGCAGAACTCAGGAAACAGCAGTTTGATTCTTTCCCCTTTAGGAGGAAACAGGAAACCGAAATCTGCTGCTGTGAATCCTGTGAACACGCTGAGCACTGACAGCTTCACCTAGAAGCAAGGTAGCAAGGTTTTTTTCTCTAAATTGCACCCTGCACCTAAACAGGATTGCATGACGGTTTTGGTATTAATTTCCTTTCCATACTCAGTTCATTCACATTCAACCACAGAGCATTCAAGAGCAGCAGTTCTTGAATGTGCACATCACATATTCTGGTGACAGCTAATATTTGTAACTAACAAGAAATTTGACAAAGACAGAAAAAATGGGGAAAATAGTAATTAGGTAAAATGCAGGATGATGCTTTGAAAACATGCTCTTTATCAGCATTATGGTGTTCACAGGACAGGAGCTTCTCAAACCGGGACACGTGATGCTGCTGAAACTCAGTATCTACAGTAGCAGACAATTCCAGGAAGGAACTGACTCTTATCTCCTAAATCAGATTTCTCTACTAATGTTTACTACCACAGGCAGACCCCAACCAGTTCCAGGAGAATTTTTATAATGACTGCTGACTAATAAGTAGTAATAAATTATTGTAATAATAGTAATAAATGGGAGAGACAAAGAAAATCGCTTCCGTCTGAACAATGGCCCACAGAAAAAGTGGGATAACACCTACTGCCTAGGTGTTTCTAGTACCTTTAAATATTCTTTTTACAAGCAAGGGCCTGTCTCCAGCAACTGAAGCTTTCCCACCATCAAGACTGAATCCCAAGCCAGCAGAGGTTTTCAATAATTCAACACAGATGACATCGTTCATATCTAGGTTTGGATCTGCAATAGAATATACACAGCATCTTGTTATTCAGTTAACAGTAAGTTGTGTGTTGTGCTAATTGTCTTTTGATTTTTTTTTCCCCACTGTAACAAAGTGATTCAGTTTAGTTCATGCTCAAACTTGAACACAGTCTCTTGGCTTCTCCTAGAAGCAAACACAGCTGCAAGGGGGAGATAGTGCAAAATGTAACTATGCACAGACACATTTAGGTTTTCCATGTTCAACAGAAACAGGACAAGGTGTTTTTCTGTGGGCAACATAAAGGCTGGACTTGCCAAGATGATTCAAAAATCACGGGAAGTGGAGAACATCTCATTTTCTTTGATCTGATACCACCCGCTCATTGCATGAGCCACATATTTTTAAACAGCAATAGTGAATCAGACATTACATTAAACAAACATATTCCAGCCTCTAGGGGCAAAAGGTGCAATCACTGACTAACATAAAATACTGTTCCTGATGTCAAATCTATGGATGTAGCTAGAATTACAGTAGGTGCACGCTGCCTCCTCTGTATCAGTACTAGATGCTTGCAGAATACTATACTACTATAGCTAATATAGATCATGATTTTACTCAGGAGAATGTAAATCCATAATTCTGGGGGAAAAAAACAATTCTCTTTGCTCTGAATGAATGTAAAAATTACGCAGCTGTATTAGCACAAAGTATTGCTACCGTTATCTTAAACTTCCAAAGCTGAACTTTGCCAGGCACATGGACACACATGAGTAGCAAATCCCTCCTCTACTCTAAGCTGTTCATGAGATAATGTTGCCCTCTAGTGCCCACAGCCAAGAGATATTCGGCATTTGCCAACTCACGGGGCATGTGCAGGCTTGCCCAGTGGCAGGGATTCTGCAGTAGTTACATACATTAAACCCATGAGAATGATGACGGAACGGCAGGTCCGTTCCTCGACAGAGCACTCCACATTACTTCTTAGCTGCATTGCAGTGCTGTGCTATCAAACCCAGTTAAAGGCCTAAGGTGATGAAAAAAGGTCTATATCCAAGCGGTTTCAGATGGGTGGGTGACAGCAGCAGCTCCCTGGGCAATGAGCCCCAGGCTGATCCCCCTCGAGGACGCAGGAACTGGGACTGAACCCAGCCACACAATCCCCTCAAAGCAGCACAGGACACCCAGACACCAGCTGAGGGCTATGGGTCTTGGCCCTATGAAACAGAGGAGATCCACTTATAACATCCCCAAGGCAGCCTTTGCTTCGAAACATTGCGTTGAGCCCAAGCACGAACTTACTCATGATTTCACTGACACCCAGTGAAATAATTTATTCCTACTTTACTACAGGACGGCTGCCTTGTATTTGATTTAGTTCCACTTACTGCAACACCAAAATAATTTTCGCTACGTTTTTACTAGAAACAGTATAAAATATGTTATTACAAAGAGCAAGTTCAGTCCCTACAAATAATAAATAGCAGGCCTTGATTTTTTTTCCTCTCTCTTCTTTGATTTTTTGCTTCCTTGCACTGATTACTGTTATTGCTTTAAAGGACTTTATCCTGGCCTTAAAAGTATGTGGAAAGGCAACCATTAACTACAGTAGAAATTGGATTAGGCCCTAAACTTCCTTCTAAGTCCCTGCTTATTTATGGTCTTTTAAAAAAAAAAAAAAAAAAAAAAAAAAAAAAGAAGCTGGATTTGGGCTCCAAAGAGTACAAGTAAAAGTTAAAGGTAATTTTATGTGCTCCCTTCAGCTCCATAAGACGCAGACACTTCTAATCTAAAACACATGGACTATTTTGCCTTAGTCTGTTCGGCGAGGGATGCCTTCCAACTGTTCTTGGACAAAGATCATACCTGTTCCTATTTCCATGGCAACATCCTTTCCAGACCCCACACATTTTCTGCCAGTAGCTGATATCTCCACTCTGGAGAAGTTGTTTGCTTTGTCCTTTTCCTTCTGGATGATGATGACGGCGTGTTTGTGCAGCCTCGCCTGATGCAGCGCGTTCAGTACATCCCCGTGGACGGAGCTCGCCAGGGACTTGCCGTTGATGGACAGAACGAGATCTCCTCGATGAATAGTCCCTTCCTGAGACGCCACTCCCTTTGAAAACACCCTGTGGACCTACAAGAAAAGATGTTAACTTCGGGGTGCTTCAAGCCCCTGGCTTGCACCTGTAAGCCAAAGGCAACCAAGGACAGCTAGGGAAGGTGCCATCACAAACTACTCGCATGATTTCAGTAAATTCTGTAAAGGTCTTCAGTTAAAAATCCTCCCATAACATACACTCACATGACATTCATACCACACCAGACCCACCAAGGACAACACAGCGCTGTGTGACACCCTCTCTCCAAATTCCCATTGATCGGGATGTGCCCATGCTGTTTTCAGGTGCACGCATCTGAGCCGTGCACAGCATCAGTGCACAGAAAGGCTCTGATGTATGAAAGCTATACATTAGAACAAGTATCTGATCATTCATCCCAGTATGGCTGGTAAAAAGGCACATATATAGATGAAGAAAAAAGATTTAATGTCTGGAAATGAATATTCTAGGGGTGGAAAAAATAGGCAGAGGGATTAAACATCAAGTACACTCCACTGAGTGCAAATGAGATTTATATGGGTGTCATTTACAGAAAAGACCCGACCAAAAGGGGCAAGAACAGGTATTTAAAGACTTGTCTGTCAGGCACTGTGCTGTTTTAGCAGGCAGAACATGATTTCAGGCACCTGTTCACGCAGTCCTAGGCCTGCTGGACAAAGGTTTGAGGCAGCAAATCCATGTGCATGGCATTTTCTTTAGCTATGGCACCACCAACAGGGACTCAGGAGTCTTTGGTTCCTGCTCCCTCTGACTCCAGGGATGTGCTGGGCTGGAGCTCACTCCCTATACTGGGACCAATGGCTGATTAATGTTAAAAACAGGAATATGCTTAAGAATAAAAGCCAGAACACTCCTGTAGTGGCTCCTGCTGTCCCCAGATACTGAGGACATTTCCTAATCTCTGCACCTAATGGTTATAGATACCTCTTTCTGGGTAGAATCTAAGAGCATATCCCACGTAAAGATATTGTCATATGGGACACTGATTATCTTGGACTTCTCTGCCTCATTGATCCCTTTCTGGATAGTATTTCAATTACTTGGTATCACTTTCTACCCACCAAATCACTTCACAGCAGACATAATGTCCTTGGCTCAGAAAGCTGTTAAGGCTTTTCTGAACTCATTTACTGAAATCCAACAGTTTTCAGTAGCAGCAATAAAAACATGTGAAGCGAAATCCAGAGTGTTTGCAGAGATGTGGAACAGTCACTCTCAGGATTTGCAAAAACCTTCCAAAACTTTGCTGCACCAAATTCACTCTCAAGGGCTGCAGATTAAACTCTCGCCCAAAAGGCTGCATACGCTATGGCTGTAGGCAAAATTTTATTTACATCCTTGGAACTTAGACCCAGCTGATCCCATCCAGTAACAGACAAGCTACACTTTTAAAGCTTGAAAACATAACTGGCATCCATATCCAATAACAAAAATTACACTACCCAGACACTTTCCCTCTGATTTCAGTAGCAGATGGTATGCAGCCACCCCCAAGACACTGTTTTATGACTGTGAATGACTTTACAGTGAGTCTTGATAAACGAGCACTTGATCTAATCACCAGCATGCTTTAAAGTGAGCTTTGCAAAAAAATGACTCGTAGTCATCACTTACTGTGACTGATTTCTGTTCCAGATCTATTCCTCCAGCAACGCTAAACCCCAGGCCAGCTCCCTCTTCCTTGTGCAGGACCACAAAATAGGCGTCTTCTTTGCTCTAGCAGAAAAATGGGGGTGAGAGGGAGGGGGAAGGAGGTAAGACCAAAAGCAAAGATCAAGACTGAGTTCCCACAGATGACAGATTCACAGCACCCTCAGGCTATGGCAAGTGAAAAAGGCAACTCATAGATTTAAAACTCTGGAATGTTAAATACATTTCTGTTCATGTTACAGATACAAGAAGCTGCACTATGGGAAGACTCAGATGGCAGCAGGGATTTCTTCATGACTAGAAAGCAGAGCAAAAATTAGGACAGGTACTATGCCTGGGGCAACTTCACTTACAAAGGCTTTAATAAACTTTTCATTGCCGGATGTTTTGCAATCAAAATTGAATACTTACCCAAACACATGGCAGAGTGCTTGAGGAGGTAATTCAGGGGAGCGAGGTCTGTCTTACAGGGGACAAACGGGCTTGTCATGGGGCATCCCAAGTCCCAGGGGTGGGAAAGCAGCAGAAAGTCCCACTCTCCCTCATCCTCCCAAGGCAGCCTCCTTGCTCTGGGGAAAGCAATGTCCTGTTTGCTGCTCCAGGATGATCTCCTTATCCAAGGGGTACCAACCCCACGAGACATCCCAGAGCTTGTCACAGATCTCATTTCTTTGTGCCACTTGCTTCAGGGACACCGTACATCCCTGTGGCCACCTTTCACACCCAAACACTGTACTCCACAGGGAATTACTGACGCTTGTGTTATCCCTTTTCTCTGCTGCCCTTACAAAGACATCAGGATCAAGCTCTTCCCATAAGCACCGGAAAATCTTACAAAGGTGCAAAGTTGACTTGTTTGAACTGATGGGCTGCTGCCAACATGCAGAATTTGCTATGAGAAGAGCAGTCCTGTCCCGCAACTCTGGTGCCGCCTGTTGAACAGTGACAGGGCAAAAGCAGACACTGCTACAGATGCCACATTTTGCAGTGTAAATGGGATTAACAGCAGTCACGTGGTGAAACAAGGGCATAGCAACCAAATGTGTGGCAGAGCATCAGAAGCTGGGAGCAGAAACCAGGGCTCAGTTTTTGCCCGGGATTCCATCCAACATCAATCATTTCCAGAAACTGCCAACACTGAAATTAATGACACATCACTAGGAATGAAGCTTTTAATCTATTTATCATTAAATGACATATTCAGTTCACTAAACTTGATGCATTTAACTCATGGTTTGCCTTTCTGTTTCATTTCAAAACACACAAGAACCATGGATTACTATTCCCCAGTATTACAGCCAGATTCCTGGCCTCCCTGGGCATGCTTTTGCCAAGCAGGGGCCCCAGAGGATATTCCTGTATATCCCTGCATAGCACAAAGCCAATGTCAGAAATCACTGCCACCCTGCTCCAAACCACATCAGTGCTCGGGGACAGGAGGGCAGTCAGGGCTGACCGTCTTAGACCGCAGGCATTTGTAGCTGTCAAGACCTTTCTACTCGTTCTGAAGTGAGAACGGCCTTACGATAGGTTAGAAATAGTAAATTCAAATACATATCTATGCTAGACCCCTCCAACCATGTGTACTAAGTGTGACAGTCATCCTAGCATCTTTGACAGGTAACTACTAACACAGCCCTTTTGGTTAAGGAGGTCACGTTCTTCCCAACAGTTTCACCCTCTTGATATCAGGACATAATTTGCTCAGAGTGGTGAACAATTCATTAGGGGCCTCTGCTCTTGGAGGGCTACACAAGGATCAGGTACACAGGGCCAGTCACCAACACAATCCAAACACTGACATCCTCCTCCTAGGACAAATATTTCCTGACTTCCCAGCTGTCAAATTCTCACCAACCACGTGTAATATGGGTCACAGGCACCTAGGGATGCTTACTGCTTTAATCAGCCACACCTTGGAAGTACAAGGCCTACAGTAATCCCAACCATCTGCTGGGCTCTGCGAGGAATCAGGACATGCAACTGCCTAACATCTCTGTGAGGCAGGTTAGTACAGATTAACTCCTTGAAGTGCACAGCAAGCTACTCTGCTAAAATCTCTATCTAAGCAACCCGCCCAGAGTTAACAGAAGAAATGAGCAACATAACAGGAAGGTACTCAAATCTCTTGCATCTCTGTTTTGCCTGCCAGCCAAAGATCATCAATCACAGAGGTCTAATCAATAAAAAGTATTTTTTTATATGTATTACTAGCACTTATTGAATGCTAACAATAAATTCAGCAGTGTTGATATCAAAAGATGATGACAGACTCTTCCCAGGGGAAGCTCTGAATCCGAATCAAGCACAGACGTCCATCTCACTTTTCAGCAATTGCGTAATTCTGAAGAATTGTCCTATTGTAGAATTAAATCCAGCCTGTGACTAACATAAAGTTTTCCAGTGTATGTGCCATACTGGGCTTAAATGTGGATAAAGAAACTATGCAGACAAGAAGTGCATTCCAAAGAGCACTCATTTTTATAAATGTCTGAGTTCTTAGCTTTGAGAAATTGGCATGAATAAATAATCTCTCCAAGATCCCATGCAAAATACTTTAAAGCACACTTAATTACTTTTGGCGAGGAATAAAACCCAATCCTAAAATTTTCGGTGAAATTACCCAGGCACCTGGCTCACCAAGCTCTTGGGACTTGCAAGGTTTAGCGAGGAAGGAAGCCAAGCTGAGTAGCTGGGGGAGGTCCTACTCCCCTCAGCCCATTTTACATCTGAACCTGCAGTCTTTGTGATCAAGGCTCAGGAACGCTCCGAACGCGGCTCACCCAGCAGTTATGCAGACCAGATGGCAGGTTCCTCCCTCCCAGTGCCATCATTATTGTATCAGCTTCACTTCAGATTTAAAAAGAATGTGGATACAGCCCAAACACACACACACAAGCAGGGCCGAGAGGGAAAGGCACAATCATTTCACTGGGAAGCCTTCTTTAAACACCTAGCTAATGAAACAAGTTGCCTTGACAGGTAGGTAATTTCTTCCTACAAGACGGAGCAAAGAGAGCACGGGGGTCTCTTCCATGCCCCCCAATAGCCAGGCTTCCTGGCATTGCGGGCCACCAGCTCAGCATCAAGGACGATTAATTTGATTCCCGTCACCTTACTGCTAGGGAAGGACAAGCCAGAGAGCAGGAAAACTTCCCCTGCTCGCAAGGAGAGTGGGGCTGACCCAGATGGTTGGCGGAAAGTTAAGATCTGATGGGCAGTTACTGGCCAATCCAAGAGCTTCTCAGCTGTAATGATGACTGAAATGGAGACATACTTCTCCATTTAAAATTGGTCTATTTATCATGGCTCATAAAAGCTATAGCACTGGACAAACACTATTTTTTTCACATAAAAAAGCCATTCAAATACACCATGGGTTTATGACAGGTGCTGCAGGAACATCAGAATAAAAAAACATCTCTCAAGGGAACATCGGAGGAGTCGTGAAATGGTCTTGAGGAGATTTTAGCTGTCATTAAAAAAAAAAAAGTAAAAATATTGCCCATAATTGCCCATTGTTTCATCTTCTGGCTCTTACCTTTACTTGTGTTTTGACTTCTTGAAGCATCGTGGCAACATCACATTTTGGTATTAGCGACGATAAAACGGATTGTAATTTTTGCTGGTCCAGGCTTGAGATTAGCAGCTGATCCAAGCTAAAATAAATATAAAAAATATAAATGACGGCTTTATATTTCTAGACTGTGCAGAGATATGTTTCAAGTACACAGTATAATTTGCATTAGAACAAGCCATGGAGAGCCAGGCCATTAGCAAGCACAAATCCTGAAAATGGTGTATATTGGGGTAGGGGAATGGGAAGGACAACAAAAAGACAATTCAGAAGTAATCCTGAAAACCAGTCCCTGTTCTGTTACCCCTTCCCTTCCCAATGATTTTAGCAAGAGACATTGACAACAACAAAGTGACAACTACTTTTGAGAACTGCTTCTGGCAGGGCAAGCTTATCTGTCATCACAGGCTGCACGGATAGCACATGCTGGGCAATTGCCCCCGTTGAGCTGGGCAGGAGACAGTATTTGCTACTGCTACATAAACAAAAACGAGACCACGAACAATACGGAGGGACACAGGAAAAGAGCTTGACCCTGCCGGCATAACATACTTCACCCCATTCTGGAGTGCAGCCACCACCAGAAAACAGCTTTGAAAGACAAAGAGCACTAAAAGCTACATCCAAGTTTTTAGTTAAATAGCAACTTGGGTCAAAGCCTTTCCACTGAAATGTGTCTTGGAGTAAGGCCTAAGCAACTGGAAAGTTTTGCCTCAGAAGAGCCTTGCAGAGATGAAGAAGAAAGACTTCAGAAGAGCTCTTTTGCTAATGCAAACAGTAACAGAAAGATCTTAAACTAACCTGACTGACCAGCTTTTTTCTGAACACTTCCCATCCGGAGAGCTGTCACATGTGGCGTCATCCTCCGACGCTGACCCCGGTGTCCCCGAGCTGCTGTTCCAAGGACTGCTCCCTTTCGAGCTCGCTCTGGTCCCGCTCGCGAGGTTGGAGAGGGCGCAGGACGCGCTCGGGTTGGCACCGCTCTCTGCGGGCAGCCCGAGCGACCTCCTGGGCGTGATTTCCAGTTCTGTTTTGAAATACCCGGCCTGCGGGTCCCCGGAGAAGCCCTCGCTGCACAGCTTGTCCAGCTCGGGCATGCTGAGGGCTCTCAGCTCGCGGAGCTTGGAGCGGGACAGCAGCTGCCGGCCGTGAGCCCGGCTCCGACGCACCTGCGACACCGAGGGCGGCGAGGCGGACGGCTCTCCCACGGCGCTTTCCTTCCCCGTTTTACCTTCCCCTTTGCTGCCCTCGGATGAATTCCTCGTCGTGCACGACAAGTCTACGCTCGCGGACGACGTCATCAGCTGCGGCGACACCGCTGGGGCGCTGTCCTGGCTCAGGCTGCTGCCGTAGGAGCTTAAGCTTCGTCTCAGCGCCCGCGAGGCCTCAGTTGGGCTGGTTGCAGCTGCAGCTCCTATCCCGCTGCACGACCTTCTGCCAAAAGGTGTCTTAGAGGCTGAGTGAATGTCTATAGCTTTTACAACAGGCCTATCAAAATTTGCCAGATTTTCAAAGGATTTGATTCGCTGTTTCACTGAGAAGGATGAGGTAGGTTCATGTGGCCAATTCAGTTCATAGTAATAGTAATTTCTCCTGAAATTTCTTAGCTTATCAATGGCAGGATAGCTCATGTCACCGGCTAAGGGGGAGTCCCCAGGCACCTTTTGGACATTTTTGGAAGGATATGCCTGCTCCTTCCCATTCGGGCCATTCAGAAAACTGAGATGGGCCATCTTTAACATTCCCATCTCTGAATGAGGGGATTTCTCATCTGCACCATGGTTCTGAGGGCCTTGCACAGCATGAGCTGAAATGTCGGCCGCATTGCAACCCTCTCTTAAGTGACCTGATAACTGGGCTGGCATCGAGTAAGTCCTCGTCACAGGTTTCGACAAGCCATAGAGATTTCTATCTCCAGTGACATCCACTTTGGAAAAATACTGTGTGGCCTTCATCTCCTCAGTCAATTGAGGCACTTCTGTGTTTGCCTCTTCTGTTTTCTCCATCAGTGGCAGCTGCAGAAATGGCGCTGGTGAGGAAGAAGCAGAGGAGGAAGAGGAGGAAGATGAGGAAGACGATGACAGTCTCACCTCAATGAAAGTGCGTTGAATCTCCTGTCCTTCCAGCTGCTCCTGCTGAACTGGAGGGGATCTCAATGAAAAGGAGTTTCTAGTGGATGTTCCTAAGTTCTGCAGATCTAACTGCTTAAGGTCATCATTACTGACGCTCTTGATTGAGTTTAGGCCTGTTCCGGGGTTCTCAGTTCTGCCTCTGACATACTCAACTTTTGGAATCCCCTTGGGGGATGAAGCAACTTTGGGCTGCTTGTCCCTGGCTCTGAAATCCTCCATCTTAGGGCCCTTATCCTGACACAGCTTGGGCTGGGTGGGAGCTTGCTTTTCCTTTTGCTTTCCCCATGCCTGCTGCTGATCTGCTAGCTCCCCATAGCCACCACATTTAATTTCACTGCTCTCCACTGGGCTGCTGGTGCCATTCAAGAGGGGCAGAAGTGATTCTTCAGAAATGACCAAAGATGGCTTATTTTCTAGCTCTGACCTCAGAGTCCTTGAGACTGCTGGAACACTCTTGCCAGGATCTGTGTTTGTAGATAAGTTGCGGGATGACGGTGCTTTCTTCCCCAGGAGCTTGGGGGACAGCTGCGGAGAAACAGAAGGCCTTTTCTGATCAGCCCCATTCACTTTGGTAGGATTCATCCCAGAAGAGTCTGAATTTGTCTTTGTTTTGCTTTTGATAGTGAATCCCTTCAGCTTTGGTCCTGCTTTGGCCTTCTGGTTATTTAAAAGGGTTTCCATTATAGTTTTTTGTGCTGTTTGTGCCTTAGTCTCCTGACAGGATTTTTTCTGTGAGGATGGGCTGTGCGGTACTGCAGCTCCTTTGCAGTGATTTGTGCCTGAGTTTGGGGCTTTTGCATTTGAACTCCTCCCTGAAGTCACAGAATTAATTTTCTCATTTTTCCCTGGCAAATCATGGTTTACATTAGCCTTTGGATCTTTAGATCTAGTGGGAAAGGGAGACCTGAGTGATATTGCTCTTTGTGACGATGTGATGCCATGATTGCTCTCTGTTTTAGACAAGTTCGACAAACTGTTATTTTCTTTCTTTGCTAAGCAATAACTAATGGTGTGATTGCAGTCATCAACCACTGTTTCACTTTCAAATTTGGATCTTTGCTCATCATAATATCCTTCCTTCTCCAACGAGTTGCTCTCCAGGACACTGACACTTCCAGCAGAGCAACAGTTTATATTTTTGCAGCGCGGAGACCCTTCCTCTTCAGGGGATTCACAGCATTTCGTTTGTCCACCACTGCTTCCCGAGGCCATCTGTTCTTCTGCACTTAAGGCACAATTGTTATGCAAAGAGTAAACTTCAGGGTTATCTCCTGAATTTTTCAGGGTGTCTTTATCTGGCAGGTAAACTGAGGAAGGAGAACAGAGGGATGCAGAGGAGACACCTAAACACTGTGAGGGACATGGGGTGGGAGCACTCCGATCTTCCAGGTCTAGTTTGTTAATGCTCGTCTCCAGTGACCTGCACATCGTGCAGTCCTCAGGCCGTGAAACTTCGCTGCTGTGAGGCTCTGGAGGGGACAGAGGGGATACGTTTGTCACAGATGGGAGATGCTGCTCCTGAGCAGGCTTTTGCAGCTCATTATTCGTGCAACAAATCTCGATTTGCTCCTCATCCGACTCTGTTATAGCACAACCTGCAAGGCCATTAGCAGCAGCACAGGGCAGGAGCAACACGTCAGTAGTAGTATCCAAGGTTTCCGTGACAGACTCTGTGTCTGAGTGAGAATCCTCTGCAGCCCCGTACATAGACTTTGGAAATGGGTCACTTCTCTTACCTTCCAGAGGGCTTGCGGCAGGCAACTCATCCTCACTTCGACTGCTGAAATTCCTGGAATAGTTATTTAAAGAGTTTTTATTCACAGTAAAAAGTTTGCCTGGGTTAATGGAGTCCAACGCAGCCAACCCTAACACCCCTTGTGCATTAGCTGCACAATTCATATTTTTTTCCAGCTGCTCCTCCTTCGCAGGCCGTGCCTCGTTGCCGGGACAGCCTTCGTCAGTGCCGCAGCAGCACAGTGTGGTGTACTCCTCCCGGAGGGGACTTTCGGCTCGCGATGGGGTCCGGGAACCTCTGCCCTCTGGGGTGCTCATCTGGCCGAGCAGGTCATCGATATCGGTGACGGGGATTGCGGCCCTGTCCTCGGCGCGGCTGCTTTGCACGTCTTTGCTCCTGGCGTGAGGTGGCAGTGTCGGTCTCTCCGTGGTGCAGCCTGGACCATCGCTCTGCAAACTGGCTCCTTGCTTCCCACAGCTCTTGTCTTCGGTCACTAGGAGGTTGCTGAGATCAGTCTGATTTTGCCCATCTAGCCCTGGAATCAGGATAAAGTTTGAAAATCTGCTGACAGCTGCATCAAGATTAAAAAAAAAAAAAAAAGAAGATATAAAATCCTATCAGATATGGAAAGTGATATACAAAACACCAGGTTTTATTACAAAAACAGACACCCACATACTCAGCCTTGATGTTTTCCTTTTGCCCTGTACTCCTCCTCTTCTGTAATTATGTTTACAACAACTCCAATTAATCATAACCCTGTATATTTGAGTAGCACAGGAGGGAGCAATCTATTTTGGTTAGGTAGTCACGATCTGTTTAACTCTCATCTCTGAAATTTAAACAGCCAAGCAGTCAGCTATCAAAGTATCAATGCGCAGTAAAGTCAGGCTGGGCAGTATCATTTTCCATGACTTTTTTGATCGAAGATGCCTGCACAGAGGACTTGAAGCCCTGGCAGAGCAACCAAAGGGGAGCAGATACGATGGGCTGTGCATAAATACCTCAACCCTGATCCTCTAGGCGCTTCTGCAGGTGTTTAATGTGACGCACATAGGTGACGTAATGCCCGTGTAAGGGCTGTGCATTAGGCATGAGAGCTTTACAGGATTTCTGGCACAGAGCTTTCCTCACGTCCAGAACACGTTTAACCCAATCCTAGGCAACCTACTGACCTCTTTGTCACCACTGCACTCAAACACATTCCAACTCACTCTTTTATACAGAGCACTTTCATTCCCATCAGTTCACCCCAAACATCTGCCTGCACCTTTCTATGCCACTTCTGGGACACTCAACCCAGGTAGCCCCTGAAGTACTGCCTTGCTTCAGCAGGCTGAGTCACACAGTGAGGAGACCCTCGTCTCTGCCACGGCAGAGGGAGAGGACAGCAGGAAAGGTGCCCGACAAAGCCCTGCCAACCTGCACCCACCTCGTGCTAGAAGGTTGCAAAAACCACAGAAATCTAAGGAAATGGGAACAGGAATTCCTTAAAGAACAACTGGAATTGATGCATCTGGAAGCAATTTTGGCTCCCAGGTATTAATAGGCACACAAAGAAGACCATAAGCTAGAAGGAAGCAAAATATTATGTTCTTTCTGAATTTGAAAAGCGTGCTCTCTTTTTCAAACACTCATTTCACACCACATAATTTGTGCAGTCTGTGGATACAAATAATATTGCTGTAGCAGCAAAGATCAACCTCAGCGAGAAACGAAACAGACATCCATGTTCCAATTTAAACTAGATTTTTTAATATATGAAACATGAAAACATTTTGATAAGATTCCAGTTCTTATCTCAGGTTTTCTGCTTCTCCTTTTTGCACATTAGACAATTTTGACTCAGGAAAGGGAAAGAAAAAGAATGACTTTATTATCTATTGTATTTTCATAAAAACACAACTAAGGCTTCAGCTTTTAAAAGAGACAGATGTGATTTTAAAGGGTCAAAACACTGAACGAGAACAGCAATAAAATCGGCCGTCAGTGCATCACTGCTGCAGAGTTAACTCCAGGTCTGCATGAGGCGACTCAGACCTCTGCACATGCTGGCAGTAGGGATGTGCTATAAATGGGAGCTTTGGGCACTTAACACAGGATTAGGTTTCCATCCCTCACCATGGTGCTAGGGATGGAAAGGCTAAGCTCTGGTTCAGCGATGAGGCCCTCGGCCTGACTCTCCAACACAGACACTGATACTCAAAATAAATGGTATGAACGTGAACTTCCTCTCACCTGGGGCTGTTTTTTGGATCTCCAGGGTTACAGATGTGGGAAGACACTGCATGAGCAAGCAGATTTCCTCATAAGTCATCTTATTGACGGGGATACTGTTGATAGTGGTAATCTCGTCTCCCACAACCATCTTGCCCATGGATCCCTGGTGCAATGACAAATACAAGGAAACTGTGAGTACATCTCAGAAACGTTCCCACCAAAGCAAAGAGCGCAGGGATGTGATTAATGGTGTGGGAGCGACATCCTCTACTTCACATCACTGCAGAGCACAGGTACTACTGCTGGGTTTGCAAGCACATAAGTAAGGAGCCGACTGTGCTTTGACAGGAGAGAAATTCATGATCGAACTCAAACTGGAAGGTCAAAAGAGATGCTGGGTTTCCAGAGAGACCGATGTGGGGATGAAGGATATAGTTCCCTTCATTTAAAGGAATTTGGCTGGATTGGACATAGTTTCTTTGGGATTCCTTGTAGGAGGACCACCTACCATTTTTGCATTTCACATATGAATCATAGTGCTCGTTGTCTCCTACTGGACCAAATGGACTCTCACAAATGACTATAAAACTGACAGGAACTGAGCTCTTGAGGTACAAAGCTGAATCCATTTCTCAACAACGCAGATTACATCAGAGGAAGGGGCAAAACCAGCACCTACCACCCCAACTCTCACAGCCCTATCCAAACTACCCCCTCTGTACTTCTCTAAGTGTGGCACAAATGCTGCATCCATATTTGTGCGCCTGAATATCCCGTATGCGCACAGCAGGTCAGTAATCCCGCGTCCAGCACGAAGCAACTGTCCTCACTGCACCGTGCAGGGCGAGAGGGGCAGAGGAGCAATGTCCTCCTGGCACCCAGGCAAACCTTACCCGCTGCCAGGCCTCCTGGCATGAGGTTTGTAGAAAACAGGAATACGTGCAGATGAAATAATGAAGCAGGATTTAAAGTACACTCATTCTATGTTGCAACATAGCTTGTCTCCTAGTGAGTATTTTTGCCTTTTTTTTTTTTTTTTAAACACATTTTTTCTTCTCTGTTTCTAGTAAAAAGGTAGAAAATAAAAGAGCAATACCCTCCCCTAAACTGTAACTCTTAATGTGTATTAATCTATACTAGTATATCTGGCTCCTGACTTCCCAGTTTTCAATCAGCAAGGATGCACTTCTGAATGGAAAACTCTTTCTCTAGCAGTAATTTTAGAACGCGTGGGGGTGAGACATTGCTCTGGAGGAGACAAACTCCCCTGGGAAGCGGAATCTCCTTTGCACTTAGTCTCCCAGATCACTTGCTTAGCAATACTACTCCCTGCAAGGCAACAGCAAAGCGAGGCAAACAGAGTAGCTCCAAAGTTACCCTTTCAGCCGCTCCGCCCGGCCGCAGCCCTGTGACGACCACCTTCAAGGGCATGGCCTGGATTTCCAGATCCAGGCCGAAAGACTCGTGCTCATTGCGAACCAGAGTGACTGTTTCACTCTGGCCGTGCCCAGCGCTGTCAGGCGCCTCAGTCTTTTTGCTGTGCGGCAGCGTCCTTGCAACGGGTTTGCTGTAGGAGCCGTGCTCCTCCGTCTTCTGCCTCTGAAGGCTTCGGCACTCGGTGCTCATCATGCTTTTCACTCTTGTGACAGCTCGGTGCTCCAGCTTTGGAGATCTCTTAGATTCGAGCTGTGCTTCCCGGAGCTCCCTCAAACTCAGGCTGCCAAGACGAACTTCGGGCACACTTGAGTAATCGAACGCTATGATGGGGAAGAAAGGAGAGTCTACTTGCTCCGCTGCACTGTCGGCAGCCCCTACGGCGTGGCTGTAGTGGGGGGAAGACGTCTCCCTGCCAATATATCTATGTGATTCACCATCCTGGCTGTCATCATCGATTTCTACGGACGAGGTTGTAATGACAAGGCCAGCGTCCTCCTGGCTTTTGGCTCTCTGGCTTCTTTGCGAGTGGGAGCCTTCGTCGTCATCGCTAACATCACCGTCGTAGAAAACGACCCTTCGCTGCCGATGGAAGGGGCTGCGGGCAGACTTGGGGCTCTCGCTGAGGATGCCGGGCCGGACACACTCCCCGTGCTTGTTGTGAACGCCGGGTGACCGCCCGCTGCCTGGAGAAGCCAGCCCGTTTGCTCTTGCCACTCCTGCTTCTCTAGCAGCTAGGAAAAGAAAAGCATTATATCTTAATTGTATTTATTTGTGATTTTTAATGCCACGCATCCCACCGTGCTGGAGGACATGTCTTTGTTTGCAGAAGCAGCCTTACCTCCCCCCACAAAGCAAAGCAAAAAGCAGGTTTTTCATGTCCTCCCTCTAGGTTATAACTACAGTACAGAGCAAGAGAGATGACAGATGGCTCCACAATTTATGGATTCTTCCTGAAATCAGCTCATGGCACATCTGGTTTTGTTTTCAGCCCATTTCTAAATTATGACTATGACCCACAGAAGAAAGGGATGCACGTACACATGTATATATTACTTTAAACAACTGAATTTTTTTCAAATCTTTAAATCCATGCACAGGACTATCTGAATCAAGTGAGTGAGAAATGTTCTCGTGAACAAAAACCCAAGTACACAATAATCGGTTTCAAATTAAAGACTAATTAGTCTAAGAACCCTTTTCACAGCCTTCGTAAAGAAGACTGCAGATTATTTTCCAGAAAGTTTTTTAAATAAAAATGCTTTTCAGCCTTGAATAATGAATTTGCAGAGAAAAATACATGGTAGACAAAGACATTACTTGATAAACAGAAAAGGGAGAACAAATATAACAATATAACACCCTTTAAATCTGAAATCAAGTGCCTGTTGATAAATATAAGACTCATTCAGTCAAGTGCTATAGAGAGGAAGACACACATGCAAAATATCTGAGGTCAAATTCAACATTTGGTTGTTTTTACACCGCTACATGTGGCATTATGAAGCTGTGTATTTGAGGCTGCTAAGAATACTTGCACTTAAATGTAATCAATCAGATGATCACCAGCTATCTATGAGAGCCTGTAATGTTGTCAATTCACTTACAGCCAGAGCGACCAAACAAGATCGTAATCATGTAATCAGAGCAGCAATTTGGACAAACTACCACGGAAAGAGGCCTTCACGTGCACTGTTGTCAATGCTGCCCATTTTCCCAAACTTCATATGAGCAGCGCTGGTCTGCGCTGTGCGGGCAGATCCTGTCCTACCAGCAAGGGAATCACGGGGTCTTTTCGAGAGAGGAACCCAGAGCTCAGTGTCCACTCCCACCCCAGAGAAATAAGTGGACGGCCAGATTTCCGTCGCTCTCTCCAGTTACCGGGAGGGAGGGAGCTGTCGTCCAACAAACTGTTCCTGTTCTTCTGGCGGAGCTGCTCGTTGTCGCAGGAGCCAGCGGCAGCCTCGGAGAAGGGCAGCTGGCTCGGGCTGTCGTGCGAGAAGTACTGGGAAAGCTCTGCCTCCGAACTGATGGACCCCTGCTGAAAGTAAGCACGACCGGTGACGTCTGTGCAGCCCCCCATTCTGCTCATGGGGGCTAATAACCCTGCTCACCTCATCCTGGGCAAAGAACTAAGTTTAACAACAATTTTTAAAAATAGAGGAATTGATGGTGTACCGAGGGCTGAAGCGTAAAAATGCTGAAATGCAGCAAATTGCTGAAATGTGGCACATCAATACTTTTTTAAATAATAGAATACTGTTTTTTTCCCCAAATTGCCCTACAAGCAAGAGATGAAACCATTTCACTTCCATAATTCTCTTTGCATATCTTTTTCCTTAGAAAAGGATTTCTACTTCTGGACACATCTCGTACAGCTTCTTCAGCTTTCGCAGAAAAACAGAGATGTTTCCCCTACACGGGCTCTCGGCAGAGACCGGACACTCAACCTGCCTTCAGGTCTTGGTCTCTTCTGCCACCTTTGCTCTCTGCTGTCATCCTCTGCCTCAATTCTGCCCTGTCATTGGGACCAAAATGTGAGGCTTAAGAATCAACCCGCTTTATGGAGGGCCCGTGACAGCGAGGCAGCACAGAGTTTTGGTTTTGAATCAAGTTTAGTCCTTGCGTAAGAGCTGAATGTGAAGCAGGGCTGTTTTTACTGCATTTAAGTCTTTACCCGGCTTGATGGCTCCAGGAAGCGTTTCATAGTCCAGCTGAGGGCAGATGTGGTCTCTCCTTGTTTGGCTTTCGCACTAGGCGAGGGGCTTTTCTGTGCAGCTCCTGTTAAACAGTGCATTTAGAGGCCAGAAGTTATAGCAATGGTCCACATATCCAAACAAGCTCCTTATTCACCATTTGAGCTGGGGGCTGCGCTTATTACCACCTATTATCTGAATAGCTGAGATAAAGTGAGATTTATTTTACATATCACAACCTCTTCCTCACATCAGGCAAAACGTTATCGCAGAAACCCATTGCACCAGCCAAGCACAGGACACAGCTACAAAGAGGAGACAAGTGGAAGAGTCCCCCACACCCACTGGAACACATTACTGGAACACAACTGCAGAAGACAAATTAGTGGCCAAGGGCAAGGTACACTGCATAAAGATCCTAGTTGTCACTGATGTATAAAGGACAACTATGAATCTAATATCTTAAAATCTTAAAAATCACCTCACAGGTCATTCTGTCTTTATGAAGAATTGCTTTGATCTGTGAGATTTCAGGAAATGCTAAGGCTGAGGTTCAAAATTATCAGGCATGTGCCAGAGCACAGCATTTTGACAGGACCTCCATGATTAAGATGGAATTAAAACATGTAGTCCAATATGTCACAGCTGGACTTCTTCAAATGGATACCCCAGTACTTTTGTTTTCTTGCTCATTTACAAGGAGAAATGTACATGATGGATGCAGTTGACTCCTCCTGCTCTTTTCCTAGCAGGATGTTCTACTTCAAAGAAATCCCAAAGAGAAGATATAGCAGCCTCCTCTAGGTACCCCCACTTTTCAGATCATGGCAGTCTGCCTAGAGAAATCCAGAGCAAATGATCTGAGCTACAGAGCTGATCCATGTGAAACAGAATGCTTGTGCTGAAGGTCTCACAGTGAGCAGAACAGTCACATCTGCCAAACTTCTCAGTTTGAGGGCCCTTAAAATACTGATAGCGAGAAACCGACAAGCAGGTCCTTAAACCTTCACACACCTGGAAAAGGACAAATATTAGGAGAGAACCCACTATCACCTGTGGCATGAGAGGAGCTGGTGTCCTTGCTCTCTCGATGAGTAGTACGTGCTATTGCTTCATCCATCTCCTGCTCAGAAACCTGGAGTTTAAAGACAAGAGATCAATACTGGGTAGTAGAAGTGAAGAGGAGAGTCTGACCACTTATCACTAAAAGTACGTGAGTCCTTTCAGATATGCTCCTAAACCTCAGCAAAGAGGAACTAGTCCAGTGCTCCTAAGTTCTGGCCTCTGACTCAGACCCGCTCCGTGCTATTTCTCTGCAGAAACCGGGAAGCAGAAACCAGCTGAATTCACGAAGATATCATCCAAGTGCCACATTACGTAAACAAATAAAACCGCACCAGGCTTGAAGAAATCAAATGAAGCCATTACGGCACACTTCTACCTCGATTAAACACTGTACATTGATTTATTGCGAAACATTACATTAAAATAGACAAAGGCTGCTTTGTACAAGCCTACGTCAGCAACAGAAGACATTCAGCACTTAAAGGACCTACCGGAAGGAAGCCAGACTTCCTGAGATATTAGCTGCCTTTTTAATTTTCATTTCTCCTCACTTAAGAAAACTAAATCAGCAGTCTATACTTAATGTTTTCTCTGAGTTAAGAATAAATACGGGTCTACGCTACTTGAAATATGCTAATTATGTCCTGAATTACTGCAGTGCACTTACTTAATCCTTATGACTAGAAAACTGCACAATTTCAGAAGAGAAGGAGCTAGTCTGCAGGAGTGTGTATTTAAAAACAGAAAGCAAGGTAATTCCGTCTAAACTAATTTCTATATACATTGCTTTACGTTAATTAAAGTTCAGCATAGAGAGAGATAAGAAACCTGAATCTTTCTGAACCATGAAGATTTGAAAGATTCCTAAGCAAACTCAGCAGTCTCAGCATACTTTAAATGTCACATTCACTCAGAATAACAAGAGGAAAGAAAATTTTGTGGTATTTCTCTTGGAAGCACATGAAAATACCTAATTGAATATATTCAGCACCAGAACGTACCGTGGATCTTTTGTGTCATGAAACGGGAGATTAAGTACAAAAATGTCTAAAACAACACAGAAATCTGTAGAAACCTCTCTCTGTTTTCCGCTTGTGGCATGACCTAACAGGAAACACCAAGTCTCCCGGCTCCTGGGGCACTCCACGCCTCCTCCACGGACAGGGATCAAGCGCATTCCTTCAGCGTGTGCTCTGGGACCTCCGCACCGGCCTCGGTGCACACAGTGTCCTGAGCACCAAACGCGGCACGGGGCAGACGGCAGCACGATGGAGAGGATGGAGGTGTGGGGTGGAGGTGCAGCCCATTCCACCCACGCATTTCGATGCTCTCCCTATCCAAATCCCGTTCCCCGCGTATGATCTGCCAGGGCAACCAACTGCATCGGCTACAAACACAACTCTTACCCCTTCCAAGCTTAGATCTTCAACCAACAGAGTCAGCACCTCCATTTTTTTTTGCATCACAACACTTTATAGCAATGATAACAAAGTCTGGGCAGTAGGCATCAATTTGCCTATTGTTGTATATTTGATTTAGCAGAAAATACACAATTAATTATAAAATAAATCCACATCTAGAACTCTGGTTTCTTCTACAGGCCTCTATTTCTACTCAGGAGTTCAAAAGTCAGAGCTCTCTGGACTCCCAAATGCAAATATTTTTACAGCTTCATTCCTTTTTAAACAGGAAGGCTTTGTACATGCATGAAATTCTTTGAAATATTGAAATAAAAGAAGTTATTATTCCCTACAGATTGGTTAGATGGGTTTGATCTTCTATCACCATTAAAAAAAAATACTTGAAAATAATCACTCACTTTGTAAACACAGACTTTTTTCTTATTTTTAAATTGCCCTTATACAGATTTTTCAGTAGCAGTACATTCCAGATTTTACTTTTTAAAAAACGATATTCATATTATTTTACTACAGTAAACAGATTGATCAGTTCAATCCGTTGATGTTTATATCTGGCCCAAATTATATTCTACTGAAACACAGACTAACTACAACACAGATTTAAGGAGGAAGAGGTCGTATGCAGTACTTGCATTGCCGCTTGGCCCGAGCATGAAGAATGACGGGAACACTTCACCCAAGCAGTTCCAGGAAAAATGCACTTGATCATTGAGTTACTAAGTGAGAAGCAGCAAGGAAGCTCTAACAACTTGTAAACTGAAAGGCATCACTACAATCCTTTAGCCTGACCCGTTGTGTCATAGAGAGAAAACTCTAAAATTCTTCACTTGCTGCTTTTTGGACAGCAAGTTGCAGACATTGAGATGAGATGAAAACCCCAGGCAGGTACCTGAACATGTTTCCTGCTCACCTTTGGGTTAGGATGCCGACTAATGATCAGGCTGACGGGCCCCGGGCCACACTCGCTCAGGATGGCGTAGGCTTCGCTCAGCGCCGCGTGCCGCAGGCTCACCGAGTCCGCCTCCAGGATCTGATCCCCCCGGCTGCAGGCAGAGACAGAGCCAGTTAATCACACTGCCTTCGCCAGAAACACTTGTGCTCTTGACTGCTGGCCAAGCCTGTTCAAGGATACACATATCTGGAGAGGATCTGGCTTGCAAAGTCACCAGTGGTGCTCTTGCTCCCAGTGACAGGGACAGTTTGAGGCCTGTTGAACTTAAGGAGGGAGGTCCAGGGCTTCCTCCTGCACTTACGGTCAGTTCTAAAAACACTAGTAAATCAACAGAAAAAATGTGGCTGTGTTCGGACTAGGGCGAAAGTAAACTTCAATTCCAGTTCTGTATCCTGATACTTGTTGAGCATAGGAAAAAAGAAAAAAAAGACTTGGATGGGCTGTTCCTTGCCATCATACTGAACTACTTGACGCAGACACCAATAAGAAGTTCACAATTTAGATATGAATTTACAAAACGACTCTAGAAAAAACATTGGGCGAGATAAGCTTCTATTTACTTCAGATTAAAGTACAGAACGCATTTAGGGGAAAAAAAAAAGTCTTAGAGGGAAGGATAACTTGTTTTGCTTTGTTTTTCCAGTATTTTAAGTCTTGATCATTGGTGCTCAGACATCTGGAACTATTCAAAAGAAAAGATTATCAAACAGGGATATCATTAAAGCATTCCCTGTAATTACTAAAACATTTACTTTAAATAGACATTTTCAAACAATCCACTGATGCTGATTTATGCTGGATTAGCTCTGACAATGCAAAGGAAATCAAACTAAGTCCCCACGCCAAAGGCAAAATGGCAATTACACGTGGCAGCCTTTCAGCTGCCCATGTTCTGGCACAGGCTGAAGATATCGAAGGGTGATCAACTGCTGTGCACCCATGACACTGCTTTGCTTATCCTTCCTATTAGAAACTATAAAAATGGAATCATTTAGACACAGGACTGAAAGGGGGAGCCCAGATACAGAGGTGCTGGGTTCAAACCTTCCTGGTTTCACAAAGCCTGTATCTGATTAATGAGGCTTTCCAAATCAAAACCATCCTCTTCCTTTTGGTCTATCAAACCATAAACTACTGGTGGGACAACAGGAGCAACGTTTCAAAGAAGCAAGCTAGAAAACTGGGAAGCATGCCTGGATATAATCAATCACGTAACCTAATAAACGATACAGCTGTTACATACAGCCAGCAATGCAAACTCTTCCAGAAGGGCTTACAAGAAAGCAAGTCGGTATTAAAGTACTGTCTCCTCCAGAGGTTACTATTTGGTAGCAACTTAGAAGAGTTTGGGCAGGGATGCAACCATAAAATCAGCTTGTTCCCCTGTTCCAAAACTCACCTTGCTCTATTGCAATTTCCCTAGCGATCGAGGGCCACTGCACGGGCAGGGGACGGCGAGCTCTGCCTCTCTGGCAGCGAGCGCGGGGAGGTGAGGCTGCTGCAGAGCCCCAGCTCGACGCGGATCCCGCGGCCTCGCTGCCCTGAACGCAGCCTGCCCTCTCTCCAAGCCTCCCCGAGCATTTATGCAGGGATGCAGGAAAGTGGAAGGCCTTTGAGAATTTCTGCCAGGGGTTTTGAAAAAACGAGGACACCAGGAAAGGAACAGAAAATAACTTGCTGTCACTTAACGCTGTGTAGAGCACAAGGGAATCCCGGGAGTGATTCCTCTTTCTCTTGCAGTTCCTTACAGCCATTCCAGGTTCCCAGTGGAGTGCACAGGATGGGCTGGCTGACCTGCGATGCTTCTTGCAGACAGGAAGGGCAGCCATGGGCACAGTGCACTGCAAGAAACTGCCCCCACCTCTTTTTAAGAGTTTCAGGTGACTGAGCTTTTAACAGAGCTCTGCAAATATCCTGCTAATTTGGGGTCTCTGGCTGCAGCTCTGACAAAAATTGATGAAGCTGCATTTCTGTCCATTCCCCTTTCTTGAAGGGTGCTATTAGGCTCAGTTTTCTAAGTAGAGAACAGAAAGAAAAATCTTAATGATCATGCTGCTTCCAAGATACAGAGGAATGTCTTTTTGGTATTAAATACCACTTTGGCATGTCTTTAAATATTTTATTTCTACTGAACACTTATAAGTCCCCTCCTTGCTACATCAACTGATTGGTGAAAACAAGATCTCCATCCATTTTATTGTAAAACTACTCCAGCGTGATTTTGCTTTAACTAACCTTAATCTGCCATCCATTTTAGCCACTGATCCTGGGGCCAGGCTGTGAATGTATATCCCTGGAGAACTATTTTCCAGCGTGAGACAACAGGCACCAATGCCTAGCCCAACCCCCGGCTCTGTGAAAAACAAAAAGTACAAAGAAAAGTACTGTTGAGTCCCTGTAGATCGCAATCACACCGGACACACAAGTGTTTGTGTTCCCACATCACATCTGACACCAAGAATCACGTATTGTTTCAGTGCTGGCCTTAGGTGCAGGCATTCAGGAAGCCAAGGCCCAGAGTGGCAATCAGGATTGAAAATGTCTGATCTTGACTCTTTTCTGAGATCCATTGTTGAGAGGACTAACTCTAATCCTGGCAAATTTTCAGAGTACCTTGGGAGCTGCCTGGAATTGGAAATGTCACAGAAGGCTTCATCAGGTTTGAGATACAGAGGAATAGGAGAGCAGTAAAATAAAGATGTTGTTTTTAAAATTATTTCAGAAAATGTGAGAAGACACCAACAACTTTTACACTCTATTTTGTTAAATCCACTTCGCCTCCTTCAGCAATGAGACCTGAAGAAAGGTAGTAAGTCATCTGTGGTTTAATCATTTCCCCTGTTCATTTTCACTTCTGCCTTCCTGAAAGGCAGGGTACCTGAAATAGGAATTACTGGATTTCTGATCTTCTTTGCCAAAATTTTGACTCCAGCCTCTGAAGTCATCACTCAAGCCTTTAAGATACATATAGCCATCCCACTACATATAGTGCAAGCTCCAAGTTTAGCCATGATGACTACTATTGTTAATGAGAGCAGCCCTCACGAAGGAGTTTAGATAGCTCATCCTGAATGCCCTGCGTGGGTTAGCTGCTTTCAGGGCTGCCCTTTACTAGCAGGACACGGTCATTTGGGCTGTAGAGAAGCTAAGTCATGTTTGGGCTGGCACCCTGCAGCCGACCCTTTCAGCAGCATAGACTCTGCAATGAATAAGGAGGAGCTTCCTCTTGACCCTGGAAGCAGCAAAACATGAAAGGGGGACCTCTCCAAAGGGCTCTGCATTACAGCATTTTTTTTTCCACAATCCTGTGGTTCACAGAGAGCTCTCCAAGACCAAAACAACATGAGAAGGTGCCCTGGGCATCACAAGCATTAGCATATTCCTAGAAACTCCCCCAACGAAGAGCTGCATTCTCAGAGGGCAGTTCAATGAACCTTCACCTTTATTGAGCGTCACATCCATGACGACCCGATCCTTGGGGCCAGGGCCTTTGCGACTGCAGGAGGAGCCGTCCGTATCGTCGGAGCCAGGGACGGGGGTGCCTCCGCTGGCGCTGGAGCTGGGAGAGCTGGAGCGGCTCAGCAAGGTGGGAGTCACGCAGGGTGTGAGACTGGGGCTGCGCAGCCTCGTGCGCACGGTGAGGGTCACCACTCCTTTCTTGAGTTGCTAGAGAGACATTAGAAAAATCACACAATCAGGCAATGCGAGATGCCAACATTTACCAGTACAATAAACTGTGACAGCAAAAGAATAAAACTGAAGGTGCTGAATGGCACTGAATGAAGCACGGACGTCTCTCTCACTACATCTGTGTTTGTTACCTTAAACCTCTGAATGGCTTCCTGGTGGGTCAGCCCTTGTAAAGATTCTCCATTAACTTCTAGTATTTCATCCCCTGGAAATCAGATACAAAAATGAAGTCAGCAGTATACAAAGTATAGAGATGTAGCAAAACTTCTCATAAATAAAGCAACCTGCTACCAAGTGGCCACTAATTTACTGCTCAATAAAAAGCCTTTTACTATTTTCAGTTTATTTTTACTTGTCCTAATCCCTTTACAAGTTAACAGAGTGATGAGTTAGCAAAGTAAAGCCTGTTCCTCTGCAGGGATCCTGAGCGCTCTTATAATAACAAATTGGAAACACTCCAGATTTTAACTGCAGCCTGAAATAGAGATGCTCATAACATGAGGTCCAAGGGGACCACAAAACTCCCTTTCTTTGGTGAGCATCAATAACAGAAATAAGAATTTAAGTGAAATGCCACAGCATATCAAAAAAGCAAACGTGCTCCACTTCCTGAGAATGTGCAGCGAGAAAAGCAAGTGGCTCGCAGGCTGCGATAGCTCTCCTCACCCCAGGGAACAAGCACCACTGCCTCTCTTCCCACCTAATCCGGGCTTCCAGGCTCTGCGTCTTGCCACTTACACTCAGCTGTGTTGATCTTAGTTCTTTGTTAAAAGGAGGGCAAAGCGACCAGGATCCAGATCCAGTGTTATATACGCTTACATCTGTGCACAATTAGATAGAGCAGTGTCATCAGCCAAGTCTTCCCCTCCTCTCCTCACTTAGTCCCAGTAAAAAAAAAAAGAATATGTGAGCTCTGAATAGCCTGTGAGGACTTGGTGGGTTTGTGGGACAGCTGCTACTTGTTGGCTTCCCATGGTTAGCGCACAACCTATGCTCCAGGGACCCTGCTTCTCTCTGGCAGGAAGTTTGCGAGCTGACACCAAAACCAGCCTCAAATGCAACAAGTGTGATGAGATGTAAAGAGGGAAATGATGATATGAGAAGGAGATAAGTAACACAGGAGCAGCTTTTTGTGAAAGAGAAGTAACCCAGCTCCTGCAGAAGAGCTGTAAATCACCGCTCTGCCTTCATGACCACTTTGAACTTTTAAGCGTGTAAGAGTCTGCCTGGCATAGGAGCACTCAGAGCAGTGTCCCAACACACACAGAGGAGCCAATACATCCAGCTCAGAGTTCAAGACCGGAAAAGCAGTATAATAAATAAAAAACATCAGGCCATACCTGCTTCTCTCAACAGCTGTGTTATCTTATGACAATTCTATCCTTCCCCTTTGCTTTGTCTGGTTGTGACCTTTACTTGTTTTTCACAGCTACATCATCCTGCAAAGCTCTAAGACAGGCTACAAAGAGGCTCAGAGATCACAGAGGTCCAGACGAGGCTCTTCCAAGCACGCCCTTCTGCATAATCCCTTCCTGGACAAGCATTTCGAGGCCAGATCCTGGCTGGACAGAAATGTTTCACTGCTACCAGTGTTCCACCCTAACAGAAGTGGAACTCAGGGCTTGGTCAAAAAAAGTTCACTGAAGGGAAAAAAGCTTCATGCTGTAGCTTTCCCTTCTCAAAATGCAACATAATCAAGTTGACTGCTATAATCAACCTTCCCCAGGACAGACTATCAGGGTGCATTATGTCCTCCACAGTCTCCTGGAGATAGTCAGGTGCCTAACTAAAGCAGTACTTGATTTCTTCTGCTGGACTGAAACAGCATCCTACTAGGGTCTTTCATATGCAGTTGACTTCTCTCTACTATACCTTCTTTAAGTCTCCCATCAGCAGCGGCTGCTCCACTGGGGAATATGGTCTTCACAAAAATCCCCATGCGTCCGCGAGCAGAATCCTGACCTCCCACAATGCTGAATCCAAGCCCCTACAGAAAAAGGAGGAAGAGATGGCACCTTATTCCATTATCACCTGTCTGAGGAAGACTGCCTGATAACGTACAAGGACAAAGGAAAGATGAAAATGTAATAGCTTCCTGGGAACCACACTGAAATCTCCTCCGCTGCTTGCATCTCCCGATTTACTTCCACTCCACAGCCTAAAAAGTAGCAGCAGGCATGTTAAACTAAAATGAGGCAATGAGTGATATCTTAAGTTATTTTTGCAGAGCATCGGATCAGTGGTTTTGTCTTGTTCGAACACACTTTTAAAAACTATAACGTGTTGTCCCTAAATTGACAGACAGTGGATTCCCATCCCTGGGATATATATATCTATATATCTATATATAGATATATAGATATATAGATATATATACACACACAGGATTAATTCTGCTGTCACAGACTCTCCATTTCCTCAGGAAAAAGAAAAGCTTAAGAACATGACATAAGGTCAGTGCTGTAATGTCAGGAATGTAGCTGTAAGGGCTGATGTGGTGGGGGTTGTCATGCACATATACATTTTTAATTATTTGGGAGACATGTACCACGTTGTATTTAAATAAATCTCGATCACTATATTCCCCAGGGTTCCATCTGTTAGTTCCTGCCCGTGCACTGCCCTGGCTGGCTGAGGGACCATCTCGTGAGGCTCATCAGGGAATGAAGGAGCAGAACCAACCTCTCCCCCTTCTCCAGAGTTATTTCTAGCCAAATCGCTTCCTTGATCCATCCCTCTACATTTCTCCTCTTGTCACCCCTGCACGCATATCTTACATACTAAAGAGCAAAGTCACCAGCCGGGCGGACAAGGGAAGTGCGAAACCGCTGTGCTTCAGTGATCTGAAGCAAAGGTTGTTACAGGAGCCTCAGGCAGTGCTGGTTGAGGGGAGCTGGCAGAGCAGGTGCTAACACTGTGTTTACAACCCTGTACGACACACAGCCTCCCTTGTTTTCCTCAGAATACAAGGCAGACGACTGTTTATTATGGATTGTTATGAGCCTTTAGTAATTTGATAAGCTATTACTGTTTTCCGGGTAGGAGGGATCACAGCTCCACCTTGCAACCCAAAATAACTCAAACCAGGGTTTATGGCGCAATAACCAACCACAGAGCAAACTCCAGCAAGCCCAGGACCCTGCCTGCTCCGACAAGGTTCTCCCATGGCTCCAGGAGAACCGCTTCTGGAAGGCAGAGCCGTTCCCACACTGGTGCACCTTTCTGGTCCTGCAACCCCCTGCTGGAAAAGCACCCCCTATAGATCTACCTAAAGAAGAAAAAAAAACCTCAAAACCCAAGGTTTCACCCTTGGCTCCAAGCCATCTGAAAACAGGGATTCCATGGAAAAGCTCTTCAAGTCCCAGGTGTGCACAGAGACCACAGAACAAACACTGCTACAAGATTATCCTAAGAGAAATGATTGCCCAGAACAGGGTGAAAGGTACCCAAAACGGCAGCTCTTGGAGGTGATTCACAGCCACTGCCCTTTGCACACTACCAACGGCTTCACGATGCCCTAGAGTCAACTGCAGAAAGGCAGGCGGAGGCAGATTACCACGTGGGGAGAAAAAAGGCAGTTCTGGTACGAAAAGCAGGTTCAAAAAATAAGTGAAAACAACACTCAAGAAACACTTGCTTGGAAATATCATGAAAGACCTGAAAGACCCATATCAAGGAGAGCTATAGTAACTGTGTGCCAGTCTACAAAAGCAACCCCTATTTCTAATTCTCTGGCGAATGCACAACAAAAAAAAATCATTTTGTACTCAACCTAGAAAGTCAAAATAAGGCATTTTAGTCCAAAATACATTCATTTATTTTAAAAACATATTTCAACAAAAAACTCCACATATTTTTAGCAGATAAAAGCAAGAGTTCCCATACTCATATAGATTAGACTGTGGAAATCCAGTTCTGCTCCCTCAGTGTCCAGCCAGCTGGCATCTAGCAAATGTGCAAGCACATTAGTTTGGGAGGCGAAAGCAGGGGGTGAGGACTCTGTGACCCAGAGAATTCAGGACTCTCAGAAAAATAACCAACCAGGAATCTATCCTTGGATTTAGTTTACTGTGTGTTTTTTTAATGTATACAGATTCCTCGGAGATAAAACACGCCTGTGCAGAAATGCACATGCAGACAGGTATTGTTCTGCAGCAGCACCAATTCTGTGTAGCCATACATATTTACAGGCTTCTTTTTAACACTTGGTAGCTCAGCAGCAACCAGACACAGCAAATGAGAGTCAGAGCCACCCCGCCCCAAGCGCATGACATAAACATTGCTTCACCCATGTTTTGAAGGCATAATTCTAGCGTTCACTTTTGAAGATGGAATGTATTGTTATTATTATTGGCTACCTTTAAGAGTCACAGCCAGGCACACCTTTACTTTAATAAGTCAGGTGCTGGAAGTCATGGGAGCTGGAGATGCCTCAGGCTCTTAAGCACCAGCTCCTGGGACACGCGAGGAACCGGCCACGTGCAGAAGTGCTCACCTTGCCTTGCCCTTTCATGAGGACAATGTTAGAAATAATGGACGGCTGGGTCAGTCTCCACGGAGATTCCACCTGGGCAGCACTGAAGGAGCGGGTAGACTTCTTCACAATATGGTATTCCTAAGAAAAATGAGCAAACACGGAAAGTTACTCTGATTGCTTGCAACAGGCACTGGGACATCATGCTGGGAAAATTGTGTGCATCAGGGAGGAGGGAAGGAACCATACAGACAGGAGCAAAAAGAAATATATGATATATTCAAATAAGCATTTAGGGGATAAAATCCTTGCTCATTACAGTCAAAGAGAATTTTGCCATAATTTTCCCACATTTCGCACAGTAAGAGCATTTTGCAGTGTACTAGTTCCAATTTAAATTAAAAAGATTAAGGGTAGGCTCCTGATATAGTGAAGTCCTTATCTACTAAAAATACTGACATCATCATGTCATTAAAATAAAGAGAAGCAGGGCTTTTCTGTGCTCACATCTCTAGACCTGCATCCCACAGACATCAGCCTTCGGGCCTGGCCATAGCAGAAGTACTCTCTTCACCATGTCCACAGCAAAGAGCTTCTCCATCTGTATCTAACACAACTTATTTTGGTGCCAAAATTTGGTTTCTGTCCCCATGATGTGCACATGCAGCCACATGTCATTATGGTCACTTCTCGGAGAGTCAGACAGATCTTAAAGGATCAAGCACAAGCACACAAAGGAAACAAGCTGTTCAGAGTGGGCTTCTTACCCACCTGCCTGGCTCCTGCCGATTCCAGCTGCTGGGGGAGAGAGTGTTTTCTCCCTCCCCGGGAATATTTCACTGCTATTTCATAATTCGGTTCACCATTTTCCACCGTCAGCTCGTCATCTTCTCCCACGGATTCTAATCGGGATCCAGCACCTAGGGAAAAACACAGCAACGGCATGTCTGACAGCTCTCTCAGCACTGGGCTATCCTCACAAGAGCACACAATAATCACCTGCAAATCCCAACTCAGGCAGTACCATGTGCTATGCCACTGGGCAGCTACAAGCTAGATTTGATCACCTTCAAATAAAAACTTTTCCTACTGCTCCAGGTTTTGTAAGACCATTCACAGTGGGGCTGAAAACTCCAGCACTGTTGCTTGTGGTGGTAAAGAGATAACTGAGCCAGTAGCTCTGGGACAGAAAGGAAATTCAGCCGTTCTCACCCAGCAGCACTTGCCACTGCACTAAGCTCTCAAATTTCATTTATTTAAAATTAAAAGGCATGACACTATAGCTGAATACGTTTCTAGAGGTGCTGTGTCAATCTGAGGGAAATTTCTTCTGAAATGGAGAAAGGAAAAGTGTGCCAAATAAATGCTATTTTCTTTCCTTCTGGCAACTATCCTAGTGTCTTGAAGAAGAGAAGAACAATGAAACAGAATTCACATTAGAAACAGAGTTATTTGTCTTGAAGGACATCCTGTAATCAGTCCCCAAGTTCCCCGTTCCTCACAATGGGGCTCCTCCAATTCTCATTTCTTCGAGGTACCTACATGACCCCCGTTCACAGCAGTTCTCACACGTTTATCCCTGCAATTTCCCTGTCACACAGGGAAGCGCCATCAACCCGTTCTTTACAGATGAAAACCTGAGACGCAGACAAATATCACACAAGTTGTATTTAAAGATCACTTTAAGTTAAATTGCAGCTGCCACTGAAGGGGGCAGCTCTGCTTTCCTTTCCCCCTCCATCACCCCATCCTTACATGGATGGGGCTCACGGGCAATGCACAGGCCATGCGTCTGCTGCAAAGTGACCCTGCGAGCCCCAGGCCCGCTTTGGGTCACCTGCTCCTCACCAGGAGGCTGCGTGGCCACCGGTGCCAGGGCAAGGGAGGTGCTGAGCAGACGCAGAGCCGGGGCCAGCAGCTTGTTTTCACCAAGCACCAGTGTGATTTTGCAACTGCTTCCATAGCTGGAATTTGTGCCCATCTCCAATAGTGCAGCTCCCAACCTGCACCCTGCTCTGCAGTCCAAAATTACCTCTGGGTTCAGAACTCCCGGTTCTTAGGCCTGCAAGGTGCTGCTGCCAAACACACCCCAGCCGACTATTTTGGCAGGACCCATCTTCCTGGCACGTCTTTCACTCCCAAACCTGCCAGGGACCCCCATTAAGCCTTCTGCATGCATCTGCCTCCCGGAGCAGAGCTGGCTGTCCTGGAGGAGCGCAGGGTGTAGCCGGAGCCCGGCAGCCTCCGCTGTCCTTGTCCAAAACCACAGTGAGCCAAGGCAGGCTGAGCCCCCAGCCGAGTGAAATGGAAATCAAGATGAACGCAGCAGGGAGGGAGTCCGTAAGAGACCTAGATATGAGAAAGGGACTGAGCTCTGCACGCGGCCTTACTGTCAAGAACTAGGGTGCAAGGCAACACAGTAGAAAACGTGGGGTGTATCTGCCATAAATGGGTATTTTGGGGATGGCGTTTTGAAAGACTGCACCCCTCCTCCTAAAAACAAAGAAAGAAAAAGAAGCTTCCGAAACCCTTCTGTCAATGTAATAGTTCAGCTCAGGAAGCTGAATGCAAACATTCTACAGCTAGACTTTTTTTTCCCCAAATTAAACTAGTATGATGTCCAAAGGAAAGAAAACCTACCTCACTTTCAGAGAGCTAAAAGAAATACACCACGTAAAAATTCTACTGCTCTTATCTTTTATCAATCCTGCTTTACCTTGGGATCGACTTCTGTATTTCAATATGCCACTTCCCAGAGTTGGACTCTGGTTGTTTCCTTTGGACACTTCTGCACAAGCTGGATCTTGAGACTTCTCTGTTTCCATGACCTAAAACAAAACAAAACAAAGATCGAACCTGATTTACTTGCAAATCAGAGAAGTTGATGGAATTCTTTTCATTTTTAATAAAATAAGGGATAAAAAATTCCACTGCACATCACCCTTTTCCAAAGCATGTTACTGCATTAAGCCAGCACATATTTTAATAAGTAACTTTCAGGAGTGCCTTTGGACACTACTAAATATTTTTTCCTAAGGGCATTCCTAGACAGCGATCCTCTGCAGGCACCATATATTGCCCTCAGGGTGCCTCCAGTAACCAAACCAGCTCACTCAGGAGCTTCTCCACGCATTTTCACAAAAATTGAGTGTAGCTTTTATTGCTGTTTGTTCAGCTCAACAAACTTCCAGAGACATCACAACAGCATCTTTATAGATACGACCACTTAAAGAATTAAGTGTTATGTTATTGCTAGCTTCCACAGTTGAATAGCAATGAATGTTGTGGATAAAAAGCTAATTCAGGAGAAGGTGCTGATAGTTACACAGAGAAGCAGTCAAAAGTCTGGAAATGCTCACCTTAAATTTACCCACAGAACCTAAATCTGAGCTGCACTGAGTAAATGCACAGAGACATGAGGAACCTGCTCATCCGCTGCCTGCTGCCTTGTGCTGACAAGTGCAAGGTGAGTGTCAAAGGCTACTGGCATTTGCCCAGGTGCAGGTGACAATATATGGTGACAATCTACAGCCCTGCCACCTCCAGCAGCGTGGGCGTCCTTTCCACGCTGGTCTCTCTGCAGGGCTGCTGAGTTGCTCAAGGTTACTCTTCACCAAACACGCAAGGATTCTCCACAACACATGTGCTGTGGAAGAGCACGATTTCCTTCTCTTCTTTTATGCTTCCTTTATTAAGCCTCAGCGGTAGGAGATGCTGAGACAAACCAGCACACAGTGATCCTCGAGGTCCTCCTTATTCGTGCCTTCACACCATGCTTTCGCCCCAACATCTAACATGCATTCTCTGCACAATTTTAGAGAGCTTATGACAAGGACAGAGCATATTTCCAACACCAGCTACTCACCTGTCACAGCACACTTTTAGTCTTTCATACAAACTAGCTATAAGTCAGTAAAAAAAAAAAAGCCACTGAATGCACTTTTTATTGCTAAAAAATAAATTCTATTCCTGCTCAAGACTGAAAACAGTAAAGTTGTTTCTGAACAGTATCTGCCTCCCATCCCACAATCCCTCTTCTCCCCAAAAGAAGAAAACCAAAACTAATCTTGTGCATAGAGCCCATAATTTTCATTCAAAGGGTAAAAATTTCAGGAAAAGATAATGATGGTAGATAACAGGGATCTAGAATAGCAACTGCTCTTCAGTTTTGGCTTTTTACTCCTCTCCCTTCAACATTAATTGCTGTGCATCGCTTTTGAAGTCGCACACCCTAGCTATGATTGATTTTCAAGGTGGTGCAGCATTGACCTCAGAGTCCACAGCCAGTACCAACCGCTCCGCCACACGGTTCCACATAACGTGATTCCTCTGAAGAGCAAAATAACTATTAGCCTAATAAAACCACTGCTTACTGTTCATCTATCCTCATGAGGGATTCTTTCCACACAAAAATCACATATCCAGTGATTTCAGAGGAGTGAGAAGCAGCAGGCGCCCAGAGGCAGCACTCATTCTGGGGGGATGGATATTAGAAGCACAGGGGCAGAAAGCCCATCACGGGGGCCTACGTGCAGCAGCCACCCTTGCCTCTGTTCTGCAGGCAGGCCGTGCGTACCAGGCTGCACAGTGGTGCTAATTCAGCAAGTCTGCTGCCTCAGGGAGCCCAAGATCATGTTCAGGTAAAACCAATCTGCACGTTAAATGGAAAAGCACACTTTGTTTACGTAGGAAATCCCATCACTTAATCTTTGCTTGTCCTTATGAGCTGAGCCTCTTTTCAGTCATTCTCTTTAACCTCCACCGCATTCCCTGGTACCTCATGTCTCTCCCCTCTTCCATCCACCTCAGCTTCTTGCTGCTTCCTCCTCCCTGACCTTCTCCCTGGGCTGGAAAGCTGCAGTTGGAAGCGCTGATCCCGCTGCCCGCCCGCTCTCACCAAGCCCCTTCCTTTAGACCTCTCCATGGCCACAGCGTGGCCATGGGGTCAGAGCAGAGACCCTTCCCTCAGACCCTCCTGAGCAGGGACCAGGAGGCCCAGAGCATCTCCCGGGGTCCTCCCAGCCCAGAGGACACCTCTCCCGACAGACTGGGACGGCCGCGGTCCCGCCGCTCTGCCAGCGCAGCGCGGCGGAGCTGCTTGGTTCCCGCGCCGCACGTGGGAGGAACCTCGGCTGCTCCGCAGCAGCCCACGCGTACATACATACACACACACACACACACACACACACACACACACACACACACACACACACACACACACACACACACACACACACACACACACACACACACACACACACTCTAATCCACACTCTTATATCCTCCTCCCTCGCTGAGCCAGGGCTCAAGAGCCAACCACTTGGTACATCCCAAGTTCCTGCTACACAGGCTTTTGTTCAGCTTTCGATAGATCCTGCTTTTAGTTAGTTTAACTATGCAGCAGAAGCAAGCAGAGATGTGTCTGCAATTACACAAATTTCAACCCGGTCAGGCAGGAGGAAGAATAAGAGGGAACTGCCACCTCCATTAATAAAATTCAACCCGTTCCTTTACATCGCTGCTGGACAACGCTGGAGGCAGTTGGCCTGCAGCCAGGAAACACCCCAGGGCACGGAGGGGCCGGAGAGGGGCACGTGGGCGAAGGCACAAGCACTGAGCACAGCCTCAAGCCATTCTTCATGGCTTCCTGAAATTACATTTTATCCAGCTTCGCTTCAGACTCCAGTAAGAAGTAAAAACATCTAAATTACCTATGGCTCTGTTTATTCCTTATTTTAGCAAAAATACTTTCCTGACATGGATTATAAACATTGAGGGGAAGACATTCTAGCTCTCACGATATATGCCATGAAGTAGATCTTATTTAAGTTGTTGAGCTTGTCTAATAAACCACCAAGGGTTTTATCCTACTCCGAAAACACTCAGAAACCCAATCCACAAAGCTTTTGAGAGCTCCCAGCAGTCGTGTGTGTGTAATCTTTGGCTCTGACGCTGGCTGCACTGTCGTAACTTAGACAAGAAAACGCAGCTCCACCTTATCCTTCTGGCCACACGTGAAGGTATCGCTTTACCGTCTCGAGCCGGCTGCCAGGACTGTAACCATGCCACTTTAATTTTCCTTGCTTTCAAGGAAACAGAGCTTATTATTTCAGTTTTGAATGCCTCTCGTTAAACCGAGTTAATAAATCCTGCTCGATCCTGCCGTTTCATCGTTAAGGACAAGGCGAGTTTAATGCACACAGTAGTTTTGAGGGCAGTCTAAAAATAGAGACTGTTCTGACAGTTCATTAAGTAACTCCAGGACCAAGTGATGGTGACATCTCAATTGATTTCAAAGGAAACGGTGCTATCAGGAGGACACAGTCCTGGCATGACACCAGGAGAAACAACTGCCCCCAGAGCCCTTCCTTGGGCACAACTCCAGGGTGGCCGGGCCCCTAACGAGGCGAGATGAAGAGCAGGATCATGGAGAGGCTGCTTTGTTTAACCACAAACAGCTTGGCAGTCCTTGTTGCTTTGCAAAAACAAGGCAGTGCACACGGGATGATACAATTTAATAAGCAAACCACTCCGCTGCTGCTCTTACCGAGCTCCTAAGCCGCCGTCCTTCCCAGCAGCGAGCCCATTTGGCTCCCCGAGGTGGAGCCTCCTGGATGTCTTCACTGAGGACCGCTGGCAGAAGACAGACAAGTTTAACTTGATATTTGGGAGGTGAAACTAGCCGGCAGCAAGTGATGACAATGAGGTTAGAGTTAGCCCGGGCCGTCTGCGCCCCGCCAGACTCACTCGTACCAGCACGAGCGAAGGCTCAGACCAACGGCCAGCCCCTGCCCTCCTCCAAAGCCGCGTGCTCAGAGAGGATCGGCCGTGCCCCGGCGCACAGCAACGCGAGGGCCTTTCCTCAGCAGTATTCCTATTCCATGATGACAGTGCTAGCGGGGCTATGTCCACTGGGCAGGATACACCCAATGAGCCCTCCGTACCCTGGTACTGGCTCCAGAACAGCTGGCATCAGCCCCTTTAGAGAAGGTACAAGAGGCCCTTACGCAAATCTGGATTAACCTGGTCCCCACAGAAAGTCTTTCCAGTCTCTTGAGACCAGCTGATGCCTTAAAGTTTTTAAAAGTAAATGCTTTAAAAGTTTTTCCCCCCCCAAAGTTTGGGGGAATTTCTTTGAAGACTGGTTACAATTTCAGTTGCTCCAGTAATTCATGGAATTCACTTCAGTTGTTCCAGTAATTATTTACTGCTTTCAGGGACGCAGCATGTTTTAAGCCTTAAATGTGTCTCATGGACAAGGGAACTCCACAGGCCCTCTTACCTTGCATGGAAAGTAAAATACCTCCACTTTTAAATTAGTTCTTTTCCTATTTAATTGAATCCACCCCCCTCACCATTCCCCCTGATAAATTACAAAGCACAGCCATGTAATTTAGCAGCGTTAACACCACAACCGAAGCAGGTTTTTTAATCAGAAGAGGCGCTGAGCTTTCCACTGCTCACTGCTCTGGTTTTACTGCGCGTGCAAAGCCGTGGGGAGACGGGGCTGAGCCCGAAGGCAGCTACGTGTTGTACCCTGCCGAAAGGCAGCACCTCCCCGTGCCCGGATGGCAGCCTGAGGAGAGCGTGTCCTTGGCCAAAGCCAAGGGCGAGCCGGCCCGGAGCCCGTCAAGCCCAGAGCGAGCTCCACGACGCCCTCCTCGCAGGGCATCGCCGCTCCACGCGGTCATGACACCAGCGCCCCAATCTAAAGGGAGCTGGAGGAGAGGAGGAACAGCGTACTCAGTGCCTTAGCTGGGCATCCTGGAGGAACCTCCCGCTCGGGGCTCTGGGAGGGCCCAGGTCAGGCCGGACTTGCTGGGCCGCAGCGCTGGGAACGCGGTGCCCCGGCCGCTGCTTCCTCCTGCCTGGGGAAGGGGATGTGAACCCAGGCCCCCATTCACTCCTTGTAAGGCGAGTGTTGGAAACCTCTCTGCTCAAGTGCAAGCGAGGAGATCAGGAAGTCAGATAAAGGACTCAGAAGGGGAGCTGCCCTGTTTGCTGAATAGGTGGAAATGCTAAATAAATACAACTAAAGCCTTTAAAGCCATCTCCTGAAGAAAGCCTGGTATATCCCTCTAGCAAATGCTTACAGTATTCAAAAGCAGGCTTAAGTTTTCACTGTAATGCAGTAGTTGCTAGAAAAAGCATTACAGGCAGCCCTAAAAGGTTCAGAATTCCAATTATCTTTAATTGTTCTCTCCCAAGTGCGTAAACTAGGCACACACGAACCTGCATTATGTGAAATGTAACCCGGCACTTACCAACACCAAGGCAGCAGCACCCACCACTTGCACACGCTCAGCAAACACGCTGCAGGCCCAAGCAAATGCTCTCATCTTACCGAGCGCTCGGTTTATTCTGCACAAGGGAGCCTCCCGTGCCCCAAAACTTCCACGAGCCTGGGACCAGGAATGCAGCACGCAGACCAGGGCCCGCATGATGCTGGCAGCCTGCAAGTCTCAGTGTCAACAGGCTTCCACTGAGCTGCTTTCAAAGACTCATTGGTGCAATGCCATTTTTATGGTCAGGGTCATAGTTAAGTAAAGTAGGTTTAAGTTTCAAATTTCCAAGCGGTTGCTACGAATAATAGAAAAGTTTTGAAGACCCAAACATTGTGAATACCCTTCTAAATAGAAAGAAGCACAGGAAACAGTTAATGCAACTAAGTTCTCCAAGAAGAGGCATCACAGATAGCCACGATTCCTTGCAGACAATAAGATCCTGGCAGCTATTAACTCATAATGTGTTAGGGGCCAGATGACTCTTCTGCAATTTATCATGATTTTAACTACAAATAGCACCTGAGATGAAGAAAATCAAATTCTGGCATTTCTGAAGTGGTTCACAGACACCACTGCTATATATATATTTTTTAATGCTTTATTTCCCCCCACCAAACCAAACCATGTTCGCGTGCAGTATGTTCAGAGGCCACGAGATGTCTCCGCGTGCTGCACAGCGTTGCCAGAAAATTGGCCCTCATAGGCAGAGGAGACAAACATGGAGCTCAAGTTGTGTGAGAGCTGCTCCGTCTCCTCAGCTGTTTTCTTTAATAAACGCTCACGGCTTAGCACAAATCCAGAGCCCATACATTATGACAAACCATAAGCTGCTTCTGATCTTCTTTAATTGCAACCTTTTTCCGCGGGGTGAGGGACAAAGGCAGCAACAGGCAATCCCCAAAATAAAAAGCTCTCCTGAGAGTGCAGCGAGACCTCCCTAGCACTGAAGTCAACCCGCAGCTGCAGGGAGCGTTCCCAGGGCGCAGCTGGTGGAAAGCTCCAGATTTCAGTTCTCAAACCAGTTCGTATCATCTTGAGTACACAAGAGGGTATGGAATCCATAAGCATTAAGTGCCTTTCATACCTGAAGCCTACACATTAAATTGGCTGTCTTTATTCAAGCACAGTAAATCTAGAATACTTTTGAGCTGAACTCAACCAAGACTGGACTGTGCACACGCTCAAGAATTTGCAGATAAACAAACTGCAGATGTGATGAGACGACATCCACGCTAGCTCTCATATCCTAGAGCCTTTATCATCTTTCTGCTAATGTATGTGAACTGGATGGCTGTGACAGCATCTCTCTTGTTCCAGTGCCACAAGGGGGTTATTTTTAGTTCGTTAAAGGCAGTTCATCTCCTCCAAAGCTGGGCAGTTTTCCAAACAGCTAAAGGAGAGATGGGCTGTCCTGTATATCTGTTGCTTTATGGGAAAAACCCTCATTCAGAAAAACAAAGAACATACAGAACCTGTACTGGAGATAAAGTGTGTTTCTATTACTCTGCTGATTTGGCTTTCAAACGTATTACATGCGAGAGCAAGAATTATAACTCCGGGCACTGTCTATGCTGATATTTACGGTCAAGTCAAGAAGGTTATCGTCCACCAGCCAAAGCAACAGGAGATATTTCATCGCCTGTAGCCTGCACTGTATCTACAGGGAACCCTGCTGATAATCAGTGTCTGGATGAAACAATTTCCCCTGGGCCTGTCTTTAACCCAGCAGCAGCAGAAAGGGGTCTGGGGCAGCGGGAAGCCAGGAACAGGCAGGCGCGCGACTGCTGCTAGGAAACCTTCTCCTGACCCCACGAACGTATCTTCATTAACGTCTGTGTGACGGCACAAGGATTTTAGAACCTGCTGAAAAGGGTAATGTTTTCAGTGTCCCCGGGCTGCCTTCCATCATTCCTCCCCCTGCTTGAGCTCCTACAGAGCACAGAAATTCCCCTACTCTGCCCAGGGCCTTGCCTGCACCCCAACAGCACCACCTGCCCTTGGCAATTACTGAGCTGCCCTAGGGCAATGCGAGAGGTCTGAAGAAGTTTCTTTTCATGTGACAGGGCCCCTGGAAATAACAGGGCTGCTAACGTGCAAGAGGAACAGTCACACTGAGCAAGCAAGATTTGGTCCCTGAACATTTTGCCATTTTCTCCTGCGCAAACTCCTCTCTATACTTACTCTAAAACCTTGTGTTTGACCGCTCTCCTGCATTCGCTGCAGGACCTGCTGTGTCAGTTGGGTGCGAGTGAAGGGCACTGCAGAGGGGCAGACCCATGACACGCTGCACAAGACTATCTCAGAAAGGCAGCGGAGGGTCAGACTTCCAAGAAATGCAGCACCGACAGTTGACCAGCAGCTCGGAGCCACGCTAAACTGAGGCTGGACCCTGCTCTCTCCTGTCCCTTCAGGGGCTCCATGCACCATGAGACCGTCAGGAAGGAGGAGGCAGGAACTGCAAATGCTGCCAGCCCTTGCTGGGAAAAGGAAAGGAGCCGCTTCGCCCGTCCCCACGACCAGGGCTGGCCACATCCAAGTCTCACACCACGCTCCTCATTCCCTCTCCACGTGACATATTTCTGTGCAAAGCAGATTGGTGACAGAGAAAGATCCTTCTTGCTTTTCCAGACACCAATTCTCTCTGAAAAGTGATCCACGTGTCAGCAGCCTCTTCCGAGGCTGCAGTGCCCTAACGGGGACAGACACTGGAGCCCTCCAAGCAACCATGGTCCCTCCCCGTGCTCCATGCACAGCTAAGGGGTGAGTTACATTTCCTGCGCCTTTTCAACACTAGTGCCTGCTCCAAAAATCTCTCCCAGGGTTTCCAGGAGAACTTTTGACCTCAGCAGTGTTTTTATACTTAGGCATTGTTATTCCCTCTTCCTTATTATGTTTGCACGGCTAGAGGTAATTGCACACGGATCCTCCAGCAAGACAGAGAGGCTCGCAATGGGAAACAAGGAAACGTTCCTAAGGCTCAGAGTTAAAATAAAAAGAAATAAAAAAGGAGGTGGGGGGCAAATGCGTTTCTGCATATTCACAAAACAGGTTTATTTATCCAATTTCAGCAGCATGCCTTGCCAAAAACATAAGTGGGTTTTGGCACAAATAAAGAAACCCAGCTCAGACAGAAATAATGGTATTTAACCAGCGACATCCTGTTTCTGCTACAGTAGGAGTATCAGTCTTGGGTGGGTCACAGCAGTCTCCGAATGCAACGTGCCCACAACATGGATCATATTGAGCACTTAAGGTCAATGCAAAATGATTCAATACTAGCAAAAGGCAGGGAGTGGGAAGGAGAGGAGGGGACCGCCAAAAGGACAGAGTATCCTTCCTCCCCCAAACAGTGGCAGCAAGTGTCCCCAGGGCTGCTTTCCCCCTGCTGTCAGGGGCTGCACACTCCATCCTCTTGTATTAAGTTACTCAAATTTCTCATGCATCCATTCATATGACCGTGGTCATTACAGCTGGATAATTAAGAAAATACTTGAGCATCATATGTTGAAACAAGGGCACAATCTTTCAGAAGCAACTAGGAATGGTGCGCATCTCCACATGGCCGTCCAGAACACTCCAGAGTCATTAGATATTTTGCAAACTCTGGGTGGATCTGTTTTCTGCCCACAGTTCATTTCCCAGGTTGCTCTGCCACACAGCAATACGGTGAGAAATAGGTCCAATTTCGAGCAACAGAAATGCTAGTAAAAATGAATTAGAATTAAAAATGAATTGTCCAAGGCAAATAACATCATATTGTCCTATCTCACTTGGACACAAATAATGACATTTTAAAATATCAGTGTCAATTGCACAAGGCAAAATATGGATTTGGGGTGGGAGTTTAAAATCCCCAAAGTAATTCAGGACAATTTAACACAGGCTCTGTGGCCCAGTATTTCATATCTGAAGTTGAAGAACATTTTGGCCAAACTAGCTCTGAAAGAAATATGCTTTAAGGATATTAATGTAATCCTTTTGTTGCCTAGCACAAGTTTTATTAAAGTTAGAACTTGAAGGGACATTTCATCTTAAACAGGGGTTTTACATAACCAGACTCTGTTGAAACAGAGCTCCAATTAAACTGTATTTATGAAACTTTTATTAATGTAATACAACAAATGGCCTTTTAAGTAAGTCTTACAAGTGATATTTCTCTTAAATTACAGTTTTTGAATGTCATGAAAAACTCTTTTACTGGGTCCTGAGGAGGCTGAACAGCTCACTGCATTGCCAAGCTGGAAACCCTGGAGCCAAACCTCAGGTTTTAAATAACTTGCTTACAGGGAAAACACTGAAGAGGCACCTAAGGAAGAGATTTGTTTCTTTTTAAGTGACACAGAATCACAGAACCATTTAGCCTGGAAGGGACCTCTGGGGCTCCCTGCTCCACCCCCTTCTCAGAGCAGAGGCAGCTTGGATCAGGTTGCCCAGGGCCACCTCCAATGGAGCTCTGAATATCTATGAGGATGATGGTAGCCGTGTAAGCCTTAGCTGTAAACGATTACTTCTGGTGCCACATCCCTCTGACTCCAACATGACTTCAGGAAAGCCCTGCAAGCTGCAGGGTTCCCTTTCCCAGGGTTTCTGCGGAGTTTAGGAAGAGATATCGATCCCTCTGCTCAAAGCACCATTCCTGCTTCAGCATGGAAAATGGGAGGTGTTAACCTCCTAACAGCAAGTACAGCAGGACTACGATTTACGGTTCCGCCCAGCACTGTGCTATATTCACAACGAAGTTAATGAAAAAAGACCTTGGACAATGCTAAGAGCTTCCAAAATCCTTTGCCCTGAAAATCTGGCAGCATCTCTACATCTAGACTCCAGAACTGTGCAGATTTATGTAATGCTGGTGAGCAAACACCGGCCTGTTATTGCCCCAAGCCTCTCATGATAACCACAGCCCGGGGAGGGCGAGACACAACTGCCCCCGAGCCCTGCCGCTTGTGAGCGTGCAACAGCTCACGGCACAGGGTTAGTCTGAAAGTCTTCCTTACTCACTTGGCCTTTTGCCCAGCAGCAACAAGCGGCAGCAGGAAACAGCAGAAGCAGCATCAGACTCCAGGACTACAAAAAGGGGCATGAATCCCCAGTTGGTGTGTTGAATTACTTTTTGTTAGCTAACCACCCAGGACATGACACTGCTGACACCATCCATTTGAGGCTCTAAAAGTATAACTGCAAATGAGGAAAAATGCATTAACCTCTTGTCAGAGGGGAGAAACTTCGGGTAAGAAAAACAACTCCTGACCAGAGCGAGGCTGGAGATCACCTCCAAAGCAAAAGGTTCTGATGCTGAAACCAAGCTCACAATCTCAGTTACATTGGTCCAGACCTTGAGTACCTGCCCCAATAGAAGCCTAAATGCCCTTACATTTGCGCAGGTAAAAGAACAGACAAGCCTAGCTTTGGCTTTAATCATCAATCACACCATCACCTCTTATCTACAGTACACACATGGAGCACATATATGAGAGAAACCATGTGGTCATCACCAAGGGAGTTGGAAGAGCAGAGAACAGTAATTTGCAAAGCAATTTTGCAGGAATGTATATTATTATATACCTTAGATATGGATTTTCATACATACATACATTTATATATATATATTTTTATATATATATATATAGTGATGCTTTTTGTTCATGTGGACCTTCGAACTGGCTTCAGAAAGCCTTAGTGTGAAAAATCCTCCTCTCTTCCCTCCAGCCCAAGCAAAGCAGTGCAAAGGGTCTCTCTGTCGACACATTCACCTCCCTCTGCGCGCCCGGCCCCGCTCTCCCCGCCAGGCCGCCCTGGCACTGTCGACGCTGGGGCGGGCAGCTGGTCACTGCGGGTGAGCACAGGCCAAACATGCAAGGGGAAGGCAACACCTTGGATCGCAAGAGGAAGGGCTTCCTTGCAGCTCACATCAAAAAGGAAGAGGATTTGGCCCCCAAAGACAAACAGCTGAGCAAGGCTACTTCACTCTGAACTCCACCATCACCACTTATGTTACACAAGCATGGAGACACTACCATTTGAAGTCGCCACACAGGTAGGCATGATCAAGCTAGCTTTAAAATCAGGCCAGCCACACTACGAGCAGCAGTGGCACTTGTACAGATGCCAGGGCAAGGTATAAGCTCTTCTGTGGGGTCCTGGGTGGGCTTGTTTGGCAAGGCCGACAGTGACGTGTGGCTACCTTGAGTTTCCCTTAGCGTTATTAATCTGGAAAGGAGACACCCGGTAACATCAAAAAAAGCCATCACCGAAAACCACAGAATCCCTTGCTGGAAACCCAGGGGCATATGAAGTGACAAATAATTGTTAACATATGCTGCAAATTTCACTAGAACAGTAGGTAGCTGCATCCTGAAGCCCTATATAATTACATTTTGCAAAGATTGATTTTAATGTTCAAGCTTTGCTGAGCCACAGCCTTGCAAATAATTACCAGAATTTGAAGCATAGTATCAAAAAGAATTGCAAAATACTCTTTTTTTAAGCCAAAAGAATGCTTAGATGTCCACTCAAGTTAGCTCACAAATACTGGCATTATCATCAACACTAAGTATCCCTGATTTATTTGTTTTTCCCTCATTCCCACAAATAGTCAGCCTGGCACATAAAAGGAAAGACTGCACAGAAATAAAGCAACAAGAAAACAAAACATGTCACACAAAAGACTTGGTTGAGAGCTGGGACTATTATAAGCATATACTTGAAGCAAATCAGATATAACATACAGGTATAAAGTAAATACCAGCATCAACTAGGCTACAGTACAAGGCCCATCTTGGCAAGTGATCTGTTGTAGGAAAGACTGTAAATATAAGAATATAAAATAAAAACAAATCTGTGAGACATGTGTATGAGTCCTTCCAAAGGTTTGCAAAATTTATTGCCACAGAAAAGAGGGAGAAAAGGATAAAAAGAGAAGGGATGATCCCGTCAGTTGAATCCACCTGCTTTCATTTGCTTATAAACACTGCAGGGTAGAGTTCATCATTTTATTCTCTGTCTACACAGTACAACAGAGGTCCAGGACACAGATAAATCTTCCGAGAACTGCTACATTAGAAATAAATAGCAATAATCCACTTAATCTCTGCTGAATGCAGCCCAGAAGGGAATGCAGGCGAGATTATCAATTGGCAGCACATATTCAGTAGAGCTTCAGTTACAGTTCACAGCCAGAGACTCTTGCTCTTCCTCCAAAGTCTCTTGCCTTCAGTAGAACAAGTAACAACTTGAAGAATTTGATCATAAACTGTTAAAGAAGTTTAGCTACAAAAGGAGGGGAAAAAAGTGTGCTACTACGCAAGCACTGCAAGCGATTTCTCATCAGTTCCAATAAAAGCATTCGCAAGAGAGCGGAAAACAATCCAGCGAGAGAGAGAGAGAAATAACAATAATAAAAACCATTGCCACATAACTTGGAGGACACGGGAGCATCACTCCCCGTGCTGTAGCACAGTAATACAGAGACAGCAGAAGCTGCAGCTGATCATATCACCAGCTAAGCTTGTCAACCACTTTTACTGCAAAAGAGGGCTGGGGTCAGATCACCCAGTCCCGACGACCTGCTCTGTGCCCGTCTGTAGCAGTGCACGACGGACACAAACCAAACGTCAAGGGACAGAGTAAAAACGTCACCAAAACCGTACTTACAGCAACCACTGTTTCAGGAGCCACATTTACTCCCTTCACATCTTCTTCCTCTGGCTCTTCGTTTTCTTTATTATCAGTGTAAGAGACAGTGTCTTGGACTGAGCAAGTGCTAAGCAGGTCTGGCAAGCTGGTAGATGGGTACTTCAGGAAATCCCCTTCAGCAGATTCCTGGCAGAGACACAACAAAATAGGTTATATGACATGCACAGAATGACCGACATCTAGGCAAAAGTGCTCCATTTCCCTTGCTCAGTGAGAGCTTCCTGATAAATCTTCCCCAGTTCCCTATTTCCACATGCTCATAATGTGTCAGTTATAAAGAGAAGTACTGATTTTAAAGTGCATATATAGCAAGCATAGGCCAATGTATTTCTAAAACATTTAGATTTTATAAGAGAGAATTTTAAATGAATGTTTCTCCAGCAGCCTGCTCCTCCATGCCCATGAGTTTATTAGATGTCATTGCAAGAAGATGCAGAGTTTAGAGAATTCATTACTCATTTCATCATGTCTCCATAACACACTCTGCATTCCTGCTCTCTTCCTGTAGATACTTTTTCACACATATTCTATCTACATGCTTATGAATAATAAGCTGATAACACTACTTAGCAGAAAAAAATGAAAGCTGACCCATCAATCCTATATCTACTCTGTCCTGAATGCTTAAGGATCCAACTCCATTCTTTGGCATGTTTTCTGGTAAGTAAACACAAGCAAACTCAATGCAGTAGTGAGAAAGAGTCTCATTTTATTGCTTTCAGAACAGATCCTGTGTTCAGGGCGCTCCCCAGGCCAAAGGGTAAGGCTGCTTTCCCATGCTAACAAATAATATTCAGAAGGATATGCAGGAGAACACTTCACCTATTTACATCTTTTCTCAAACTGCTGACACAAGGCAAAGATTAGATCCTCAGTTGCTTGGGTTACCAAGTTCTCCTCCTAGTGACATGAATATTGTCCAAGTACACAGAGTATGGGCCAAAAGATTCAAAGCTTGATCAGAACCGTGAAGAGCTTTATGCTGCAAGCTGATTCATGATTATTTTCATGCAATTATTACATGAACAAGGAAATAGTTTTAGGAAGAAATTTATGCAGGCTACTCTCCTGCGTTTTTGGAAGAAGCCCAATTGTCTAACCAAAGTACAAAATGTACCTACTTCAGTTCAAAGTGTCCTATTTTCAGAAGAAACACTGGCAGAGCTAAAACCACATCATGAGCCTACAGAAGGTCTCCAATGAATCTCACTCTCTAACAAAATGTTACAGAAGATATAGGCTATTTGCTTTGACTATCATCAGGCAAAGTCTCTGCTAGACAAACAAGAGCAAAGAGCATTACAGGAAGCTGTAAGAGCATCTATAAATTAAACCCATATTAAACCATTCAGGCTAGGGCAAACTAAAGGTGAAGTTTAAAAAAAGTAAGTGCATGAAATCCTGCACTGCGGAGTCCTGACATCATCCCAATTTCATATCTCTCCCCATCCTACAAGCACCATCCTTGGCATATCAGGAACCCCGGCGATGATCTGGCTTGGCAGGCCAACAAAAATTTGCATCAAAGCAAGTGGAGGAGCAGCAAACTGCTCTGGGAAAAGAGAGTGAACTTGGGTGGGCAGGCATTTCTTAAAGGAAAAATATTGTGCAATATCCCTCCAATCTCTCCTGCAATGAAAGCAAACTAAGAGCCCTAATGATAAATGAGTTCCAGTCATTTCCCTGAAATTTCATGCTACTTTATCTGCAAGAACTTCAATCCAAGCTATTAACGGGGACAAATTAAGGAATTCAAACTAAGAGATCATCATCAAGAGGCCTCAAGCACATAGATATGACAAGAGGTAAGAGCTACAGAGGCTACACAGGCAGAATCTGAAGAGGCTGAGAACAGCCTGCTCTATTTAGCAGGCTACATATATTTTAAGAAAATGTTTTTTGGCCAGAACTTAAGTAATCTCTGCATGAATAAATACAGACTCATTTGCACACAGAACTATTGCGACAATACAAGCAAATGACTAACTTGGCCTACATATTGCTAATTTGCCACGGATCTAATGCAGCTACTGACACATTTTTCAATAGCGGTGCGTTAAACTTAGCAAAGCAAACGTGTATGCGTAGCCTTGTATCGCAGCTATTAAAAATCTGCCCTTTCTATACAGCGCATGCACAACCACTTTTAAATGGCTATTCAGGGGAAAACCAAGGTCAAGCGCAGAGGATTTAGGGAACGTACCTTGCTAGCTACCACCAGCTGCACCAGGCCAGCTGCAGAGCGAAGAAGGGCCACAGCCTCCTGGTGGGAAAGCCCAACCAAGGACTGCCCGTTGATCATGAGGAGCTCGTCGCCTGATGTCAATCTGCCGTCCCTATGGAAACAACGCAGGAACACTGAGCTACAGAAGAGCATCTTCTGCTGAGGCTGTACTTAGACAGTATATGTTGGTGTGCAGAGACATGCAAAAAACGTAACTTGGTTGAAGCTGAACTCAAATCACTTTTTGGCCATATGGTTTGCCCTAAGGGTGGAAAGCGGAAGGATCAGAAGGGGCTCCACAGCAGCAAATCACCGAGAAATGTGTTATAAACAGAGCTGTTCCCCCTTCCACCTGGGAGCAGGTTCCTCTCACACTTTCCCCAGGTGCCCTCAGCCTTTCTCATGGGTGCTGTGGGTTAGGTTACTTTACAGGCTCTGTCACCAAGTAGTTGGTGGCAACAAGGCAACCACAGTCAGCCAGAGGCCTATTGTACTGCCCTTCAGAGAAATCACTACACACGTGTAATGAAAGTACCTGTTTTACCTTTCTATATGTTGGATTAAACGTGCTGGAAGGGGACTCTGTGACCAATCACAAAAACAAGCTTAAAAGTCCCACAGTCTCTTCCCCTAACACAGGCAATGGTTTCTGGAGTGTCAGGGCTAATTTCCCCAGCTTGTCACTTGAGTTCAGCTAAACACGATGGCAATGGGTGGTCAATCACACGCACATCAGCTTGGCAAAGGAACCAGTGTCACCTCACCTGTGCGCAGGGCCTCCTTCCTCCACGTGGGTGACGATGATGCTGTGAGGGGATCGCTTCGACCCTCTGCCTCCTGTAATCTGGATTCCCAGCCCGTCTGTCCCTTTCAGTATGTGCATCTTCCATATCCGGCAACCTTCTCGCTGGGAGAAAAGGTGCAGAGAGTCCTTGAATTTGCATTTGGACAGTAAAAGAGTGTCCTGAAAATGCCTACCGGTTTAGGACAGAGCTGCAGGGGTGCAGGTGAGGGCTGCAAGGCTACAACAGGGAGCTATTTGCAGGCTGACAGCCTTCCTGCCCGTCACCAAGCACCTGCACAGCACGAGCTACGCAGCCCTGCCGAGCAAGCTGCCGTTGTTATCTGTGGTCCGAGTGAAGGAGCAGAAAGCAGGAGGCAGTACAGGTTAGTTCAGCAGGCGCAGGTTTCCTTGCAGGGCTGCTTGCAGCTTCTTTGAGCTATGCGGAACCGCCACTCGCTACACTCCAATCCTTCCAGCAGCAACCAGCAGCCTCCAATTTGCCCAAATTCCCGTGACAGGAAAGTCAGAGATCTGCAGCAGCCGTGTAAATAGGTGGCAGAAGAGCAAAAGGCTGTTCAAGAGCGGTCTCAGACACCAAGGAAATGCTGCTGCCTTTGCAGCAGAGACTCAATTCGCGTCATCCAGTAGCGACGACCTCGTAAGAGAGGCTTGCAGTATTTGAGACATAGGAAAGAAAATACCACGCACCCATCAACTATTCCCCTATTGCACACCAACCAGAAATAATAAAACCACACAGTAACTTTTAAATAGAAGCAAGGTAATATTTTGCATTTAGGACACCTTTATTTTTATTTATTTAAATTGATCATAAATATTCTCCCCAAAAGTGATTTACAAACTTTGAAGCAATACAAAATACAGAGCAAAAGTAGCTGGAAGGATAGGCCCAAAGAAACACAAGAGTAGCAGATACTAGCACAACAAAAATGAGAAGAGAAAAACACGCAAGCAAGCAAGCTGCATTAGGCAATTGCTAGGACTCTCTCAGTGAGAAGGGAAGAATCAGGGTAGCAAAATTATGAGAAAATCTCAGAAGTTTTCAAGCTTGGAAGACACAGGAAAATGCACAGTTAGGGTATCTCTTTTAAGCCACTTGCTGAAGTCACTCATCACGGGCTTATCTCTCTGGGCATCTATTTCTGACTGGTTCTACTCTGCACACAAGCAATGCTCCTGCAACACACAAATGCCCATGGAGTGACGCTGATTAAAATATCATGCCAAACTGTGAAGGGCATGTACAAATCACTGCTTGGTTCTCAGAAGTGGAACTGCTAAGTATATCAGGGAACCTAAGGTTTGTGACAACTTGCAGACTATAAGCCTTTCCCCAACCCCCCCCATCAGAGCCTTTATTAATTGCAAAAAATGGTTTTTTTTTTTTTTTTTTTTTTTTTTTTTTTTTTTTTTTTTTTTTTTAACATGATCACCAGGGCCCTATGCCGAGACATTTAAATACAATGCCAGATGAGCTTTTCAGACACAGGAACAAAGGGGACAGTATTTACACCAATATCTAAGATCAAAGTGATAAATAGACTGATGTTATACAGCCCCTAGACCGGAGGTATAAGAAACAGGAAAAACAAACCCAGCATCCTAAGGGGTTACCCAAAAGTTTGGTCCTGAAAACATATACACCTGTGGGTAATTTGTTAACTTGAAAGCCAAGCAGATGAGCAATATCCTAACAGGTTTAACTGGGATCCTAAACACACTGACAAAGAAAAAAAAAAAAAAAAAAAGTCTCCTGTTGATTAACAGAGCATGTTAGGACAGAGAATGCCTTGAGATAAATTAGACTGATACATGAAACACCTTGTTAAATGCAGGAGACAACTGTATTTATCTACACATAAAGCAAAACTCAGCTACAGCACGAGAGCACTCCAGAGAGACTTAATTGCTATAAAGTTCCTTGCACTCCTATTAGAAGTAGTATAATAGAGATATACAGTCTTCCTCCCTCCTCCAAATGTGGATCAGAACAAAATGATGGCAAACTGGTCTCCTCATATGGTGCAGTTCTGAGTTTCGAAGCACACCCTCTAGTATGGCCTAGCAATGTGGTCATCAAATTGTGCTTAACAAAGTGCTAAACCCTGTGGAATGAGAGTTATGCCAAAGCCCACGACGTGCAGTGCCCACTCGCGTTCCTCAAACTGCCTTGCGTAGGGAAAAAGCAAAAAGCAAACAAAAAACAAAGCTATTAACTGACTCACATTCAAATATTCATTTACCTAGCAAAACACTCAACAGCAGCAGATTCCAAGATTCTGCTGCTCTTAACACAAGGACCATTTTATTCCCCTCGAGGTCCCATCAAAATCAAAAGCACTTGGAAAATGAGGAATTTCTTAGTGGCAGAATTCAGCCACACTAAAGGCAGCAAAATAAGCTGGCACATGTCCAAACATTTATTTCATTCATATCTTTCCGTTTTAAGATGACATGTTCACATACTGTTTAAAGAAAGAAAAGAAAAGGCTGTGGCTTGAGCTCCCACTGGTCATCTATATGCATTTCCCTGGAATAAGCAATTCAGCCTTGCCTGGAAATCAGATCACTCCACTGTTCTCTCCCTCCTCGTGATAAAACATTCATAGCTACTTATTTAAGCACACTGGTGCCATTACAAAGCAAGCTCCCTCCCCGTCCCCAATACACACACACACCCTTGAGGCACCTCATTCCAAGTTCTTAAGAGATGAGCACTTTCAAAAGCAGCTTCCTCATCTCTGCTGGATGTTTCTCAGAGGAAGGAGGGTGCCGGGCAGAACCCCCATCCCTCCACGCACGGTAGCAACCTCGCTCGTACTCAGCACCACGGGATGCTCACAGGCCGACCCTGCTGCTCTGAACACGTATCTTCTGCAGCTCCACCACAGTAAAGCCTTAACAGTAACGCTCTAGTGCGAGGACTTGTCAATGCCTTAAATTTTTTTACTGAAATCCAGCTTCCTTGAGTTACTGAAGATACCCAGCTTCAGCAGCACGAACACTTACAAATAAATAAGGAAGAGTGACTCATTTTATGTCTTTAATTTAAGAAAATTATATACAGGTCATATTTTCAAGCTTACCAAAGGGACTTACAAGCTCACTTAGCCTTTAAATGAAAACTAGAATCCTGATGAATTCACACAGCTCTGAAGACTTTGAATACACTGGGGAAACTCCAAATGTAGTTAGAACCGGCAGTTTGCAGGTCTGATGTCACTGTCCCCAGAGCTGGCCTAATCCCCGCTCTGAGAGAGATGACTTTAACTACTGGGCAGTCTCCTCTGATGGGCTGCGCAATTCTGGTTGCTACTTGGCTGCTGCCAGTTTCATATCCCTATTAAGAGCTGACTTTTTCCATCCATTCTGAATAATTCTCGTAACTTCATTTCTAAACAATGCAATAAATCTGCACACTGGCCCCAAAGGCTCTCTCTGGAAAAGTATTTCATGCCCATGGCAAAGAGACAGGCCAATGACTGCCCGGCCAGGTATTTTGAGCTCCAGGCACCCTCAGCAAGAGGCAAAGCAGCTGCTGCAGCCCAGGTCTAGGCAGGTGCCCCCTCCAGAACTCTACTCTGGCCCTCCTCAAGAACAAGGAGGCCAGCCCACATCTGCCCTTAACTGGCAGCACATCACAACAAGGACGCTTGACCATGAAGAGATACGGTAAATGTAGAAGGGCTCATCTGCACCTCACAAGCCACTGAGTTTCAAGCAATTCACCTGAGATGTAGCCAAGATGCACCCTGAGAAAAACATCCAGGCTTGCTCTGAGACTACAAAAGGAATGAGAAGCCAAAGTTTGTTCCCCAGTTAGAGATTTGTTCCCCAGCTGAACATTCAAGTTACCCATAAGCAACTTTTAACTCCGCTCAGATCCGTGACATTGGACTTTGCTTATCTCCAAAACAGCATCAGAGCTGCCTGCATCGAGGGGCTGCAGATTCCCCTGGTGGGAGGGTCTCATAGACACAGTGTGCAATAATTGTCTGAGACGGTCTCAGAGAAGGAGATGAGACTGGATGACCTTTTTGAGGTCTTGGTTTGTATCCAGACCCACACTGCTGACGTCCTCCAGCTCTCCCATAGCGGCCAAGTTAGCGCGGCTGCAGTTGGAGCAGCTACCTTTTCTCTCCAGCTACATCATCCTTACGTGACTCAACCATTTTCCTAACTTGGCTCTTTCAAGCAGGCAGCATTTTGGATCAGATTTTTCCACTTGCAGATGATAAACTTCAAAGTGCCTGAGTTGCAAATAATTAAAATGCTTTTAAGACAGCATGAATATTCTACTTGGATTAATCACAGGCAAAAAAAAATGGGTCATCTTATGTAACAGACCACAAGCGAGAACAGAGAACACAGTTGGTCGCTTCAACTGCAGTCCCTGCAGACCGTCTTTCTGCACTGTGCAACCACTGCCCATCAGGCAGCCTCTGCTCGGAGCGAGGCCACATCTGGAAGGAGCCGGAGAGCTGCAGCTCAGAAGGGAAAGGCGCTGCCAGCACCGCGCGGGGAGGCCTGCGTGAGGCCTGCTCCGAGCGCACGCCATCAAATGCTCCATTTCATAAGCACATCATTAATAAAACAAAAGGGACCATTTTTCCTCTAAGTATGTAAAAAATAAATAAGTATGTCAGAACCATTCTTCCCCCCCCGCCTTCTTTTACCAGCTAATTGCAGGGGAGTTTAAAGGGGCTTGACTGATTCTTGACTGTCTGTTGTTCAAGAAGCTGCAAATCTGTATATTCACAGAGGAAAAATTGCTTTGAAATCTTATATTAGAGAAAAGCTTGGCAGGAGCAAGGTGTAAACAAATGGAAAACAGAAACACACTAAGCAGTTAAAAAGCCAGACAGGAGAAGGGAAAATGTAAAATAGTTGTCTACAAAAAGCACTTTCTGTCACAGCAGCAACTCAGCAGTGCCTTTTGTTTAAAGAGAGAGG